>JZLH01S0364563.1:11247-25049 GCA_001188425.1 Eucidaris tribuloides
GGGTTCAGAATACTAGCATTCCTGATCGCATGCCTACCCTATTCCCGGCACGGTAACATTCCGCATGCATCGGGAATGGGCCAATTAAGCCTCTAATTCATCACTGGGAGAGGATTAAATGGGGCATTCTGGAACGCCCTGAGAATAGCCCTGGAATACACGGATTAAATCCATTATATGCAAATTCAATGACATTGGCACCATTGTGTAGGGAACAATAGTAGGCTTTAAGCTGGCATTCCGGGAATGATCCTAGAATGGGGGCATGTCGGACGCGGCTAGAATGGATAGGCTTTTAAGCCTGTGTTCTGGGAATGGTGATGGAATAGAGGTATTCCCGCTGCAGCCAGAATGGGGGCTTAAAAGATCAGAAGGCATTCTGAACCCCTTCTAGAATGCCAGTGTAATAAATCTGTGATGCCTAAATTATAAGTAAATAAATGAAAGCAATGCATATCCATATCCCATATGTGTAGGCAAATAGAAGTGTATGAACACAGATTATATTCATACTACATTTCAGATCCTTGTCAGTTTTGTTGATAGGTTTTGGTGTGAGTTTTACAGAAGTCATTTTACTCGTAAAACAAATAGTTCATAGTATAGTAGAGATTAATGTAAATTTGAATTTTAGAGAACCAATTTGGTGCTTTAAAAATATTAATGCCAAAAAGTGACAAATTAATTTGCAAAGAATTTGCCTTGAATATTATTATATCTCTGTGTTCCTTGTTTTCGTCATAGAGTCTTGTACAGTAGAATTTGTAGTAATGATGAAATGAGATCTATAACAATGGTGGTTCTGGTAATATTTTCATGATAACTGTTATGTGCTGCTTATATTTCCTTTTTCTCAGTTTAAGGAGTGATTTTGTAATTGGTCTGTATCTCTGCTATGTAAGAATTTAATAACAAATGGAATTACTGTCATACCTTAGATGCTGATACATGTAGCTTTTGTTGAAACAATACTATTCCTGTTAAAAAGTTGCATGTACAGTGGAACCCTGTTATAAAAAGGTTGGATAAAACAACACCCTCTTATATCAAGGTGATTTTGCAGGTTCCAACTCTTCCTTTTTCTTTGTGTTTGTACCTGATATAGTGAGAAACCTGATAAACGTTTAACAAGGTAATTGTCATTGTTTTCAGGTCCTCATTTTTAATGAGGTTCACATGTATGAGAAAATATTACATTAACAATGATTGTAAATTTGATAGGATCATAATACCCTTTTATACTTTTAAAATGGACAGGTCTGCATGACTGTGCATGTAATGTACATGTATGTTCACCCGACGAGTTAATATATATTCAAAGTAATAATATATGTTCCACACATGTTGTTTTTCTCCCTTGATAAGCGTTCTGTACATATATAACAGAAGAATGTTGTAATGGTGTTGTGTAAAACCGGTATTTGTGTTGGTGTTATTTAGTGCTGCGTTTTTGCTTCCTTATGATTTAAGTCTGGTTTCAACTATGCATGATTATGTACAGTCCAATCTCAGTTATTCGGCCATCAGTTTACCGGATATTTTTCTCTCATGTATCCGGAGAGTGGATTTAGCTGTCCCTGCCAGTAATTATACCCATTTATTAGAAATGTACACAGACACCTGCTGGGTATCAAGGGAACAATAAATGAAGTGTCACGTGTGTGGGGTATGTTGCAATTTGTGCATGGTCTGTGCTTTGTAACACTATAGCTAATGATGTGATTTATCTCCCCCCCCCCCCACCCCCAATATTGCTACAAGGTACTGTGTTTGTACATTATCTCTTTTATCCGGCCATATTGCTTATCCGCATGGCTGCTGGTTCCAACATGGCCGGATAACTGAAATTGGACTATAACTGGTGGAATTCAGAACCTTAACAGTAAACTAAAGCGAATGTGTTCTACTAGGTCGTTTTCCGTCCATGATAATGTTATGGCTGTATTCACCTGCTTGGTCGATTGGTGATAGGGGTCAAAAATTAAGTATCTTTAGAACAAGAAAACAAAAATGTGAGTATACAGATATGTTTAAGAGTAGTCACGCACAGTCAGATTGTACAAGAAATCTCCTGCATGTTTTGTATTAGATAAATGAGTCGGTGCTGCAAATTGTCAAATACTTGATGCTAGACTGGAACGTTGTAAATTTTCGAAAGAATTCTAGATTTTTAGCGAATATTTTCTCATCCGCTTCCTGTAGAAGGAAAAGGAAGAATCAAGATATTAATATGCACAATAAATTTTTCCGGCAGTGACTGTTATTGGCCAAGCATGTCTGCTTTAGCTTAATACTAAGTATATAAATGTACAGTATACTATACGTAGGTAAAGGACAACATGATTAATTACTTGTGACAAATAAGAACATCAGTTTTTCCAAGATATCAATGTGATTCATCTATTGTAGCAAGATGATTTGTTTACAACATTTTGAGCAGCTGTCTAGTCTTACAAAGAAATAGTCACTCAGAGTTGTTCTAGAAGAATACAACTAAAATATTTCTCACATTACTAAAGTGGCACTGATGAGAAAAATATGCACACACATATTAAAAGTTGTATGTAATCAATGTAATGTACAAGAGAATTTGCTAGTCGTTTTTATCTAGTATATCTTGATAATATTAGGATTCTTTTGTTTACATTTCATGTATCTCAGATAGACTACAGTATGTACTTTAATCAAATGCTTGAACCAAGTATGCACATATATACAGTACATTTCATACATAAATGCAAGCCTTCATGAAAGAATAGACCATTTGCATTGTCAGAACTGGAGTGAAATTGTGTTTACTAAGGAACAGAGAACAAATGCAATGTTTAGTTTTGCCTCTAGTACAAGTACCACATTTGCAATCAGTTAAAGCCACAGGCTAACAATTACCACAGTTTTAAAAAATGTGAGCTGCATAATCCTCCATGCTCCAAATGTCTTTGATAGGTCTAAAAATGAAGCCGTGAAAACATTGTATTTCCAAATGATTATTTAGTGCTTTAAAAACGTGAAAATCGTAAGTTGACCGGATTCACCATCCCATTTCCTCCTATAAACTTACTGTGTGAAGATTTAGGCTATTTTGAACTCGGCCCAAGTATTAATTGTTTATTCATTCATATCTTGCCAGTGGCAGGATAAATTTCTGAACTTTTGTATACTGGGGTGTTTATTTGTTCATTCAAACCCCGGGGGGCCAGTGTCATTACAAGATGTACACCATCCGCGTGTGAAAAAACGAGTAGAAAGGGTTGTTTTTCAAGGTCGGGCGATGTACTCGCGTACATTGAAAAGGGTATCAAAATCGCTAAATCAAGAAAAAAGAGTATACTTTTAACAGAATGTTACTTTAAAAAGGTATCTTTTCAGACTTGAATACTTGCTTAGGGTATTCCGAGATCGACAGATAATGACTTGTTTAGGGTCCATTCTGAAAGTCCATACACGCGCATGGTGTACACCTTGTAATGACACTATGTACATGTAGCTCAGATAACAAAGTTTGACAATTTTTTAATTTGAAGCTCCACAATGGTAGCCTGTGTCTTTAATGACATACGTGTAGTGTTTACCCCCCCCCCCAAAAAAAAAAGCTACTTCCTTGAAAATTAAAATTTGTATGCAGCTGGAATCTGTTGAATATAATCACTATCAAGTTGTGATATGTAGCTCATTTGTAGTCATACATCTATATGAATGTGAAGATGTTTTAGAAACACTAAAATACAAAAAAATTTTGACATTTTTTATCAGAAAAATTACCTTGTTTTAATAAGATTGTTTATACAGTGCATGATCTGTGCATAATGGAGTAACATTTAGTGAGGTACTCTTGATAATTAGGTAAAATTGAGCAAAACGTTCATGTTTCGTATTGAAATTTATTCCACTTACATAGGGTATTCCTGTTAAATGGGTTAAAAATGCCATGCAAATGTGTACCCCATGAAAGTGGAAACCATTGTATCAGTGTTATTTATAACAGGAGTGTGCTGTAGACCAAGGAATATGCATGCTACCCAATTTGGATGTTAGACAATGTTCAATCGCGGAGCAGGTAATTTGCCTGGCTAGAAATCTCTGTGAATCCCTTGTTTGCAAAGGCTAAACTGATTTCCTACAGGCTGGAAATTATATTTGTATGTAATCATTGGAGGTGACGTGGGTAAATATCACGGTGGTTTTTTCTCAGCTTAACCATAGTTCTTGTATTCCAATGTCATATCAGTTTGAGATGTGGATGTGTTATCACATGTCATCCCACTCCAAATTTGGTGGGTAGTGAAAATGTCTGGCTCAGGCTGGATTATGGGTTTGGCAGGTAAGAGTATGAAACACTTTTTAAAAAAAAATGCATCATTCAATATGCAGGTTAAGTAGTCTACTCTTTATCAACATGACCTTTGACTGTTAAAGGTCATAACGTCACACACTGGACAACTGACCTTGTTAACATCAAAGTCTAGTAGTGCAGTGTTAACACTACAAATGTGTGTTGTGTGAATGGTCATTCAGTGTATGATCAAAATCATGCAGAATCATAATGTGAACATGTATTGGGGGCATAAATGTGTAATGATTTTAAGTGTTAGTCTCTTAAATCAAGGAACTTCTACCTATGCTGTGATAGAAGTGTAGAAGTGTTAACTTTACTGATTACTTAATTGATTAAATACAGAGAATAACAATTATCAAGTTTTCTGGATCTTTTGTTGTATGTTGTGGTAGTGTTTTATGATGATGATGGTGTTGGTGATAGGGATGGCAAAATTGATAATGGTGGTAATGGTGGTGGTGGTGAAAATGGTGAATGATGATAATGGTATTGATAGTGATGGTGGTGGTGGTGGTGATGGTGGTGGGGTGGTGGTGATGGTGGTGGTGGTGATGGTGATGGTGATGGTGATGATGCTAGTGGTGTGGTGATGGTGGTGGTGATGGTGGTGGTGGTGATGGTGATGGTGATGGTGATGATGCTAGTGGTGTGGTGATGCTGGTGGTGGTGGTGGGGATGGTGGTGGTGATAGTGGTGGTGGTGATGATGGCGATGGTGCTGGTGATGGTGGTGATGATGGTGGTGGTGGTGATGATGGCGATGGTGGTGCTGGTGCTGGTGATGCTGGTGGTGGTGGTGGTGGTGATAACGGTGGTAGTGATAATGGTGATGGTGATGATGGTCATGATCATGAAGATGGCAATGATGAATAGGTTACCCAACATAGCATCGGCGACAGAATCTCAGGACAAGGGTTTCTAGTTTGTCGGAGCAAATATATTGGAATTGATGATAATGGTGGTGGTGATGATGTTGATAATGACACTGGTGATAAATGATGATGTTGATGAATTTTGGTGACAGTGGTGATGGCGATCAAGATGAAAAATGATGGATAGGTATAATTTGTTATTTTGCAGTGGGACAAGTTTCTGCACAGTGGCTGTTTTTTTGTTTTTTATTAATTAGGTAAATATAAAAATAATGACACGGTCTTGATAGTTAAGTGAAACGGTATTTCGAAACTGATGGACAAGTTTGTAGGTTCCAACTGCAGATGGACATTTACAATAAAAAAAAAAAAAGGTTGAATTACTGGCATGTTGATGTACATAGTCTAATAAAAAAACAAATTCTAATCAGATGTTCAAGCAGTTCAGCAAAGATATTACAATAACACTTACATCACCAGTAAACTTGGTGATGACATATTCTGCATCAAGAAAAAATATACAAGCTTTTGACAGTTTCCAACGTGAGAGAAAGAACCAACTAGTGTAAACAGATAATTTAGCTTCAGTCTAAGTAAATCACTGTGTCATCGAACTTCCACAGTATTTTAATTCTCCTGGTTTGCTGAATTTTAATTAAGCTAACAACATTCCTGTGTATATTCACATCATGTTTTTACTTTGAATCCATATTTCATTTTTTTTTTCTTTGATACAGTTCGTTGTTTCTAAAAGCAGATTCCCCTGCCTTTAAATCTTTGTGCAATTAGTGAGGCAGGTATAGGAAATGTGCTTGCGTCTGAATCGAATATTCAACACCTGATCATAAATTTGAAATTTTTATTTCCCACTTTCAAAGTTCAGACGATGCATTAAGACCACATTACCTCCACGGATTAACAATTTCCACCTTGATTTTGCAAACCATGTACCGTAATAATGCACAAGGTGCTGCGAGGCCATTTACATTAGACCATATCATAATGGCGATACGTGTAGACTTTTAGTTTTGTTATTTACCTGCTAATCTGGGGCAGTGGCTTACGGGAGAAGGGGAGGTAGGGGGTTATTGTCCCCCTATGGTTTTAAAAAATATAAAAATCGAGGGGGGCGGCGTTAAGGGTTTTTTGAAAAAATTCACTATCCCCTGCCCCCTAAGATTTCCAGATAACATGCCATGGTTTGGCATGGAACAGCTGCCATCATTCCCCCCTCGCCCCTCCCCCCCCCCCCAAGATTTTATCTGTGCGGCGCTGCCCTGCCGTGAGGAAAACCAGTCGGGAGTAATTATAGAGCTTTTGATAGTAGGTCCCCAGAACGAGGGTGCAGAGAGTGGTGCTGCATCAATTTTTCTTTTTTTAAGAGGGCATTTAATCGAAAACATTTTATTTTACATGTAATTAATCATTTAGCATAATTACTTATTATTTCATAGTTTTACACCATAAAACAGTCTGCTTTGAGACTCAATGACCCTCCGTCCTCTTTTGTTTGGGGAGGGACCTTACATGTTGAAACACACCAGAAGCCAACAGTGGGAACCTCAAGCACCCCCCCCNCCCGAGTACGTCGACCTAGTTTCGACCACGCACCACCCACCCACCCACCACACACACACACACACACACACACATACACACACACACACACATACTTGTATGTGTGTACGTACGAGGCCCTTGAAAATACAAATATCTTCCGAGGATACCAAGTTTGGGGAATATTCCGAGGACGAGCGCTTGAAATTTGACCACACGACCGAGGACAAATTCCAGTCAGAGGATGTGTGTCTACCATCCAAACACATGCAAACACTAATAAACTTGTTTTACTATACATTTGTGGACATCCCCTAAAAACCTGTCAGCATTTTTCTGAATTTCATCCGAGGACGTGTGTTTCAGGTCCTCAGATTGGAATTTGTCTTCGGTTGTGTGATCAAATTTCATGTGTTGGTCCTCAGATGGTATAGCCATACAAATGCACACGCACACCCACCCACCCACCCACCCACACACACACACCCACACACACCCCCACACCCACACACACACACACACACACACACACTCTTATACAACAATATCACGCAAGAAAAATCCATGAACCTTTGAGAAAATTCTGATATATGATTTCCAGCATTTCTTGTACTTTATTGTATCTGACTAGAAGAATAAATTTTTATTTTCCCTCTTGTTGCTTTTTAACAAGGTTGAAGCATGATAAGTATTATTTACTACACACTACTGATCAAAACAAAAAATGGGAAGAATAATATAAAATCAAAGCTTTAGTCCTCCTGATATCTAGTATAAGTCAATCACACAGGCAAGGTGGTAATAGAGAGGCAATCATCAGCCAAACAAAATATATGCAAATATATTACAAAAAATGAGGAAACACTATACCAAAAATAACCAATAACTACAAATTATTACTTAATCTTTTTTCATTTTCAGAAAATTATGCTTTTTGTATTAGCACTTCTGGTATAAAATTCTCCCTATTCTTTACTCTTATAATTTCTTTCTTTGCACATTTTCATGCATAATTACAAAATAACATGATTTCTGCAAATATTTACAAACAATGCTACAACCAAATTTCACTTTGACCATAAGCATGCAGCTACTTGCTCTTTCAATATATTTCTCATTTTGTGTTTTATTAAGCACAGCAATTTACCTTATTGTGGGTAGATTACTCGCAATGCAATCTGAGTCACACATTCATAAATATATAGTTTTCATTGCTTTTAAAAATAAATATGTCTAGTATATAATGTAGTCAGATCGGCATACACTGTATATTTTTCAATCACCTATATAGAGGTAAACGTACTGTACATTCTTTTGTCAAAACATAGAATGGTTAGACAAAAATCTTCCTTCAATTAATCTGTAGTGTAAGACATAAGTTTCCACTTAAGTTGTCATGATTGGAATTTAAATCAATATATGACTTATTTAACATTGGCGGCCCAGCACCGGATAATCATGAAATAAACATAATATATGTATCATACACACGGAGAGTACATGATAGAGTACTAGAAAATTATATGAAACAATATTTAACTACAATAAACCTAAATTTGACAGCTTTTCTGAACACAAATGAGCATATCTAACAAAATAATAGAACACACATATGCAGATACATTGAGTTATGCATAGGATACAAAATATAGAAGCTCAAGCAATCAAACTCATAAAATATCTGTATATTTATTAAAAATTAATCATCTTTCTTCAAATTCTAGCATAGAAGTGTGAGCAAGAAATCTATTTTTTCTTAAATTATACATAAGTCATTTTAGCCAACATAATTATACATTGTAAATTAGTGTTCTGTAAACCATTCTTGTTTTATTATTTAATAAAACAGGATTATGTAATGTGTAATTTCATTACAACAGTACTATTATTCTCCTTTTTTTTGGGGGGGGGGGAGGGAAGATACATGTATTTAACTACCACTGTAAGGGGGGAAACAATTATTGTTGCATCTATGATGGTGCAGTATTTCTTTGATATTTTCTCATTACAATCTAAGAAGAGCCATTGTTGATATCCCGGCTTACAATACATTCATGAATTTATATGTATTCTGGGGAATATTTCTGATTGAATGCAACCATCTATTTGGCATTTAAACTTATTATCTGGGATGATATACACAAAGTTTCCATATGAGTTATATATTCATTATTTCAACAGATATCTTCACAGTACTTTTGGATATGTACATTTATATCAATTTAAGAGATGTGTTCATATATACATGTACCGGTTACAGGAAGACAACAAATTCATGCAAAATTTCTTTCATACCAAGGCTCATTTACATGTAGATTTAGCTCTCATAATAATACATCAAATTTGACCAGCATGACAAACCATTCTCTACAATTGGAATCACAAAAACATTAATAACTATAACACATAGTTCATAAGTGAATTAATAGGAAGTAGTAATTATTCAAGCTTATCGTGTATGATGTAATAACAATGTTTACTTGTACAAATTGTAGAAAATGTAAGGGTTATTTCATTTCAATACTGCATATTCATATCATACAAAACTTCATCAAATAGTCCTACGGGGTTGTCAGTTGATCTAACTTAAACAGGACACACAATTATTACCTCTTACAAACATAACTAAATTTGACATAATTTGATGAGAAATAAAAAGTAAATATGATGTATTTCTAACAAAATATTTGTTTTGAAAGGTTATTTTTAATTGTAAGGTCAAACACAATGTGTTAATCACTGACTTATAAATCACAGAGCTTGTCGTTTACACTTACATTGGGAGGGGGTTAAAATCTGGTAAAATCCCCCTTCATAATGGACTCATCCACATACCCTTATACAGGGCTCAACACTAGCACTTGCCTGCTTGCCCGGGGCAAGTAAAATTTCACGTTGGGCAAGTTAACACTGAGAATGCTAAAATTACTTTCCCAATTGGGCAAGTAAAATTTTCATCATGAAATAAACAAACAAAATATGTCTAAAACTTTCTGTTCAGTTAACTTATATTTCATCATTATTTTGTTCATTGTACTTCATTTATGACTCTTTGAATTTTTAAATCATACCTTTTGCTACAAAAAGGCCTTATTGGTTAAAATTAAGGGGAATAACATTTAATGTTTTTTAATTATTGTTTATATTCAGGCAAGTAAATTTTTGGTTCGGGCAAATAAAAATCTGAAAGTGATAATATCACTTGTCCATAGGTAAACTAGGAAAAAAAGTTAGTGTGGAGCCCTGCTGTATATTAGGCCTATGTCCCTATGGCACAAGAACTTGGGTCAATCCAATAAATGCATGGGGGGGGGGGGTGCCAAGGGTAAAATATAATTTATGTGTTATACAAATCAGTAAAACATTCTTCCCTTATTGGGTAATGGACTCTCCACATATGTACTATGGTGAAGGGACACAGAATAATCCAACGCAGTAAAATACGGGTGCCCAGGGTAATGTTTATCTGTTACAACAATCAGCAATAAATTTTCCCCCTAACAGGTAATGGGCTCTTCCAGACATACATTATGACTTAAGGGAAAACAAGCAATCTAATGCAATGAAACAGTGGTGCTAGGTACAGTCCATCTGTCTCAAGAATCAGCAAAATCCCTACAATTGGTAATTGACTCTTCCACGTGTGAACTATGATGCAGGGACAAGGGACAATCTATTGCAATCAAATAGGGGTGTACAGGGTAGAGTCTGTCTGCCATAACAAATCAGCCATTTAACATTCTCCCCCTATTTGGCAATGGACTCATCTGCATATATACTATGGATCAATGACAAGGGACACACCAATGGCAGCAATAGGGGGGTGTCCATGTTACAATCTGTGTGTTACACAATAACTAAGTCTGATCTAGACCACCTCTCTGACATATCTCTAATAGATCTTCACAAATGGCTAGCATAGTTTAGGCTACAGTGGGATATCAACAGGAATTAAAATGTAACTGGTTCAATAACAAAAATAAAAATCATAACTATGAAATTACCCCATCTAAAATCCTCCTAGTAAGGAAAAATAGAAGAGGAATGAATACATGATCTTATTACATTGTTTTCTTGGATTATGCTGTTACATCTGACATGCCGTAAAAATTACCCTAAAATTTAAAGGTAAAAAAAAAGATTGGGGGTAGTCCACAACTTGGGGTAAAACTATTCTAGAATCAAGACGGTAAACTATGCAAGGAAAATGTTGTAGTCAAAAGTTGACTCATTTTAAAAGAAAATTACGATCACCATGCCTTGTGACAGACAAATTTGATGTGTTAGCTTTCTATGGGATTAATTTCTATTGGGGCACAAGATAAATTCCCTACTGGTACGTTCATGCTTGATTCTTCTTAAGTAAACAAATTCAAGAAAAATCCAGCTGGTGTATAGACTGGTATATCTATCAACCAGTTTGGTTCTAAAAGCATTTTTTTTTTAATTTTTCAAATGCTGTCACTTCCCTTTAATACATGTAGTACAACCAATTCCCGATCCCACTGGATGATAATATACAAAGTTGTTACTCCACAGATAATATAAACACAAAAGAAAAAAAAATGTGTCCTTCCATAACTCCCTACGATTTTATAATCAAAAAGTTTTCAAATATTGCGTCTAGATCAGAATATATTAATGGGGGTTACATATATAACATTTGGGAAGTTTTTATAAAATACATAGTACAATCCAATATTTATCATTTTCTTTTAAAACCAATTAACTCAGGGCATGGTCATTTGTGTCAATTAATGTTGTATCAACCAATCAGAAGTTGCTGCTACATGTGCTTGTTTCATCCTTGTTTGATTGTATCCAATCAAGGAGTCGTCAGTCGGTCACACGGTAAAATACACAAATTAGTCGAAAGTCAGTTACATCCCAGCTGACTTAAAAGTCTTATGATCAGATGATTCCACCAATACACGTGTCCTTAGAAGTGAGATGGCTCCACTAATCACACAATTTCACCAATGGCAGACTTCTTTATAAGTCCATTCACGATACTCTTCAGTTTATCCAGGGCCTTTATGATGGTTAACCTATGACCTAGTCTCCTGACCCCGAGTTCCGTCAGGTCATCTTTTGCCAGCGAGGTCAGATGTTCGCCCGTGATGTCGTTCTCGGCAAAGTTTTGTCGGTATTCGCCCAGCTTGATGCGTTCCAGCCAATCACCAACTTCCGTGACCGTCCACTCGGAAACAGACTTGTCTGAAATTATTGGAAGGGCAACAAACATCAGGATGATCAGTTGAAATTAAAACCCAATTATAAATTTGATTGATCAGACAAATTGTTCATTGATCTTTTACAGAGTATGGTATTGTCATGCCAGAAATAACAAAACAACATCAACCTAGTGAAATTGTTTACAATGACATACTGTAATTTTAAACATATTCAAAAGCAAGAACAGCTATGTGCATTTCCTATGAGAGAAACAGTCAGCCCCCCCCCCCACACTTCTTTTCACTTTTCATCCATTTCTCAAAAATGTAAACATTTTATGACATGTAATTTTTAGGGCAAGAATAGATGATATAGATGTACATGAATTCTATCTAAAAACAGAAGAAAAATTCAGAAGAAAAGAAGAAAAGAAGAAAATTTCATTTCTTACCCTTTACCAAGCTTGTACTCTGCCTTTTACCCATAGAAGATTGGTTGATTTGATTTTGCTATACAGTACAATGCCCATTTCCCATAGACCTCAGGATATTGCCCTCAAATTTGAGTTGCTGGTGTTAATGAACATCCTTGCAACAGTGTACCTCCAGGCAAAATTTGGAGAAGCAGTAATTCAAAATGCTGTAATATTGCATTGATGTCAATGTATGACAGACACAAACTGCTCATTTATAAGAAATGATCCTTTTGTCACTGGTTTCCTTTTGCCAAAGGAGGGCAGTATAATATTTGTGACCAGTCCTGAAGGGTTCAAGTAAACTTAACGTCAAGGCTGCCATTCGTAGGGGAAACCCCCTACTGTAGGATATTTTAGCCTACCGTAGGATATTTTAGCCCACCGTAGGTTGTAGGGGATAATTACGGGGGAAATGGCCTTGCGTAGGGGAAAAGTAGGGGGTTTTGATGATTTGTAGGGGATTTAGGGGGTTTTGACAATTTTCAGAAATATTCTTAAATCCCCGAAGGATTTCAGAGAATTTCCGTATATATTCGTCCGTTTTGTCCATCTCCGACGAAGAAATCGAGATCAAAATATTGCATTTTCTAAGATTATTTTGTAGGGGAAAACGTACCCTCGTAGGGGAAAAGTGGATTTTTGTAGGATAAAACACAGGTTCGTAGTAGAAAATTGGGTTAATAAGCGTAGGGGAAAAGTGGTGTCCGTAGGGGAAATACGCATGCGCCGTTGGGGGAAATCAAAATTTTGAGTGGCAGCCCTGCTTAACTTGCCCTGCTGAAAACAGTCAGGCTTTTCTGCTACACACACACATTTTCTGTAGTCCTCGTTGTAAGATACATGTATCTTGTGAACTGTATTAAATTGGTCAAACAAACTTGAATGGGGTTTACTCTCAGAGGTGGATTCGTTAATTTCCAAAGAGACGGACTGAAGATACGCAGGTCCTCTTAAAAATTGAGATCTTTTGGTTTGGGGGTTGGTGGGAGGGGGGAGGGTGGTGGTGAGGTTCAGGTCAGGCAAATGTGTGTTAGTATTTTGACTTTATATCCCAAAATAAATAAAAAAAGGAAAAAAAGAAAGATAGAAAGAAAGAAATAAGAAGTGGAAGGGAGGTGCACAGGTTGGGTTGAATGGGCTGCTATAGAGAGGTGGCCGCTAAGACAGGTTTGACGGTATGTGGTTTCCCTTTATTTTCATCACTTTGTTTAGAGAGCAAAGTGATGACATCCAACTGGTTTGGAAATATGTTAGGATAATAGCCAAATCATAACGCGGTGCAACTGTAACTCTCCTATCGGTAGAACCAACCAGCTGCAATGTACTGCACCTGGTTCTGCCATTGTCCACACATACTTCTGAACCAGTGTGATGTCACACTTTGGTAC
>JZLH01S0364598.1:10141-22597 GCA_001188425.1 Eucidaris tribuloides
CAATGTCAATATTATGTCACTCATAGCACGGACACATGCTGTGTGGCTCTCTATGGGGCTTATTTTTATCATACCCGGAAAAAAATAAGATACTCCTATGTTTATGCTTGATTCTCCTTAACCCGTTGAAGACTAGTGACGAGATATCTCGTCGAGAGGTCTATGGGAAATGCGTGTTAAAGCGAAATCAAATCGTCTCCAACGGGTTAAGCAAACAAATTACAGACAAATCCTCCCAGGTGGGAGATCCACTCCTGCTAGTGTATAGTTGGACATATTTCAACTCATTTGGTTCTTGAGGCATTTTCAAGTATTCCCAATCATGTCACTAACCTTTAATCATAGACAGCTTGAGCTAAATAAGTAAAGTTAAAAGAAAAGAAAGAAAAAAACTAATGTGACTGGCTTATTCTTATGATTCTGTTTGTATGTGTTCATTATGATTACACAATTTTGTACATCAATCATTTTGTAAGGTGAATAGGTAAAATATATCACTGGGAAGATGTCCATGTTGACCCCCCCCCCCTCTCAAAAAAATAGAAAAATAGGAAACTAGTAATTGATAGAACCAAATAAATATAGAAAGTAGTTATGTATATTGTTTGCAATTGAATTCAGATAAACCAAGCAGTGCCTAGCAAGGAAACGTGATGCATACTAATGTACAAACACAAATGTGTATATATGTATTGTACTGTATATTACATATCATGCAAGACATTCCTGTTACAATAAAACATGTACTGCCTGGTTTCTTGTAAAAATTGTTGCAATGTGTAGTTGATTATTGATTGATGAGTCATGTTGATGGGATGGTTGGTTGATTGGTTCAGGTTGGGTGGTTCGCAGACTTGCTACTTTCCTTTTTCCTACTTTTTTGTGAATATCATAATTTCCTATCCCCCACCACCCCCAATGTTCTTTTTCCTACTTAAAAAAAAACCTTTGTGACTTGTGATAGCTTTGTTTGGAGTTGAGTAGTTTATAGGTTGTTTGCCGAAGTACTGTAACTACCATCCTCGTCTGTTTGTGAAGGTTCATTCATTTCCGTCGATTTCTGCTTTTTTGCCATCTTAGATTTTTTTTTTCACATATTCTGCATGTTTCCATTTTCCTTGGGGTTACTACTCCAAACACTACTTATAAGTATCCTACTTTCCTCCTACTTTAGTGGATTGAATCCTATTTTTGGTGAATTATTGTGGATGCTGGTGTTTGGTGTCCATCAGTCGGTTTTGGTTTGGTGTCAGTTGGTGTTGATTGGTAATTGGATGGTGTGTAGAGGGTTCCCACAATAATTGATTCTGGAGGAAAAACAAAAGCCTGTGTCACAGACCATGAAATGGTCTGGTTCACAGCTTTGCTATAATAGTTTGCCCTCCAGCATGAATTATTGTGGGAACCCATTATACATGTAATGGTGTTAGTTGTCTGTCAGTTGGGTGAGTGATTGGTGTTGGTTGTGTTTTAATTGGAGGTGGTTGGACGGTGACCATTGGTGTTGGTTGAGTGGTTGGTGGTGGTGGTTGTCTGTTAGTATTGGTGTGTGTTGTCTGTCAGTTGGGGAGTGATTGGTGTTGGTTGTCTTTCAGTTGAAGGTGGTTGGACCGTTGGACGGTGTCCATTGGTGTTGGTTGAGTGGTTGGTGGTGGTGGTTGTCTGTTAGTATTGGTGTTAGTTGTCTGTCAATTGGGGGAGTGATTGGTGTTGGTTGTCTTTCAGTTGGAGGTGGTTGGACGGTGTCCATTAGTGTTGGTCGAGTGGTTGGATTGTGTATGTTGGTGTTGGTTATACGTTGGTTTTAGTTGTCTGTCAGTTGGTGGTGGTAGTTAGGTTGAATCGGTGTGGATTTGAGTTGGGGTTGGGCTTGGTTGAGGTTGGGTTCGGTTGTATTTGGCGTTGGGATGGTTGGATTAATTAAATGGTGTATGTTAATGTCAGATGTTGGTCGTTTTGTGTTGGTTGGTTGGGTGAGTGATTGGTTTGGTTGAAGTCAGGTTGGGGTTGGGATGGGTTGGTTACTTATGGTCGGATTCGGGATTTGTTGATAGTATAGTGGTCAGATGGTGTATGTTTGTAATTGGTTGTTGGGTTGTGATGGTTAGGTTGACTTCGGGTTGGGTGGGACTTGGGCTGGGTCCGTTTGAGTTAGATTTTGAATTTGGTTGGGTTTACATTGGGTTGGTTGATGTGGAGTTGGGTAGAGCTGGGATGGGCTGGGTTGGGACTGGTTCTATTGGTTGGTTAGCAGAGTGGGTTAGGGTTAGGGCATATTTCTGGAGGTCTGCACATTTTGATATGAAATGTATGGCAATTAAAGCTTCCATTGTGATCTGGCTCAATTTTTCATAGCACATACATTTCGCTCATACATACTGCGCAACGAATGAATATTTGACAGCACAGATTATTATTATTTTTTTAAATTTAATTTGTCTTAAATATGTAGAGATAGAAATACCGAAAGACTTGTCTTGTCAATCACATCAACAACTCCCCACCCTAACCACAATCATATTCACAATTTCCTTACTATGGATTTTTTTCTTTCAGTGAGAAAATGAAAATACAAACATACCATGAATGTACATAATATGTGTGATACATGTACTATGCATGCAAACGAACTCATTTGAAATCATTTATATTTAATTTCATATGAGTTGAATCACGGCGACAAAAGTCCCCATATAGCACGTTCTTTTGTACAATAATGTCAACAACTTCTATCACCATACCCGCCTACAAAACCTTAAGTGTGAGGAGCCGCGATGGGCATTAAGCTGCAAAAGTAGAAGGACATGGTTTTCAATTCGCCTGGTTTATCATGTCAATCAACATCACAGATTACGTGATTTGAGCGAAATTTTGGGACGTTTTGTTCATCAGTAATCAGTTGTGTCGAAGCTCTGACCAAGTACATAACGCGAAACGGAGTTTGTGTTCTACGGTGGATGGATTGAAATGTTTAACCAGGGGCGTGCCAGGGTAAAATCATAGGGAGGGCCAAAACCAATGGGGGGGGGGGGGGGGGGGGGGCGCGGCAAAACTTGATGTTAAAAATATTTTGGTACCATCTGCCCCCCCTCCCCACCGCTCTGTGGCACGGCCCCTGCTGTTCAACGAGGAAATAATTTTGATTCCCAGGATCTTTGGAATAACCTAATCTCATCAACAGTGCCTATCTTACATCTATTTATATAACATTTTTGCCATGGTAAACAGCCCCAGTTGACAGGGCCTACGAGACTGAAGTTCCGCTCCCAGGTCCGCAAGACCGAAAATGATCGTAATGGTTCGTGAATAGTACAGATGACCTCGCACAAGTCGAATTATCACCTATCCTATATATATTTTGATACTTCCAATTTGCACTATGTGTTTTTCTTTTCATTACGAAGTTTTTCTTAAATGTCGAATTACGAACTTGAATTTTGCCCATGTCGAACATATTTTAGACTGCCAATTAGAGTCTCAATGAAGCTATACATGCCTTAAATCATTCAGCTTGACGGAAAAGATGTCGTAGATTTCCCCCTTTCTCTGTGCCTTTCTCACCCCACCCCTCATTTTCAGTACGATCACTATCCATTTCCCTATTATCTTCATCTCGAACAGTACAAAACTGTGACTACTCGAATTTTGTCTGAGTGAAGTACGTGATCTCTGTTGGGTCCCCAGGGAGTCAACTTACGCGAACTCTATTATGTCCGCGAGATGTAAGCGCACACGTGTGTTGTTTCAATGCATTATAAATTCCGATTTGCAACAGATCTAATATATTAATTAAGTCCCCCGTAATTTTTGGTCTCGGGCAGGAGCTTTAGTTTCGCAAACGTTCGGTGACCTTTGGTCTCGTGGGACCCCTACCAATCCACACCTACAGTAATACTACAATACAGTTTTCGTTCTATCCGTAAAAAGCGAAAAAGAACACGCCGACACCGAAGAGTATTACTCCGTTCCAAGCCACAACTTTTTGTATTAACGGATCTTCCTTCACCGATGTCAGTTCTTTTTCTTGTATTTCTTTCTCTTCCTCCGTCAACGGGGGTGCCCCCATCATATCTGTGTCGATACCACAGAGAAAGTTCCACGATTTGGACAAGAATCCCGTACGTGACTTTGCCTCTGAAAAACAAATACACAAAGAGCAAAATATATAATGAACTTTAAACGAAGGCACTCAGAAATAGGCACATTTACATCATCATTAATCATCCTTCGTAAATGAGTTTAACAGAATTCATATTGCAGTGATTGAACTTATTTTATTTCGATGGAAAGCATATGCATTCCTAAATTTGTTAGTTCATTGTCTAATTTGGAACTTGCCTGTTCAATAATGGAATTACAACGTACTTTTTATTAAAAAGCTCCTTTTGATTGATTGATTGATTGATTGATTGATTGATTGATTGATTGATTGATTGATTGATTGATTGATTGATTGGGGTGGGGAGAGGGTAGCACATTTAAGAATTTTGTCCTTCATACTTTTGCTTGCACCCTGAACCAGAACAGCTGACACACTCCCTATGACCGTTTTTTTTCTTGAAACTGTGTCGCAACATTTGACTAAGGACTTTGCCGGTGGCAATTAGGTAAAGCTATACATGCTTCTGCCAGCCTATATGACAACCCGTGTTTTCTTGCTTGCAAGCTCAAAATGCGTGCATGAGATTGACGCCCCCCGAAAAAGACTCTGGATCGCCACGTTATGTACTTACTTTCTTCTAACTCTTGCATTTTCTTCGCCTTGAGTTCTTCGTTTTCCTTGTTTTTCTTCTCCTCTTCCTCCGACATGGGTTCTCGGGGTATTTGGATGTGTTTCGTCCACCACGTTAAACGAATAAGCTTAATGAATATAATAACAACACCAACAAATGCTAAAGGATAATAAATAATGTTGAGCATATGGCTACACTTTAAAAGATGTAGGGCTAGTAGAGTTTATCATTAGTTCTTGTCACCTGGGTTGCTAATTGATTGCTGTTATTTTGTTGTTGCTTTGAAATTTGCATTCTATTCTTTTGAAGTTAAATACGTTATGTAGAAATATAAAAGAATATATAATATTCATAATCATTTCATAAGTCTTTAAAATATGATCATCCTTTGGTTGTAATTATATAATTGTAATAAATGTAATACGATACTATTCTCTTCCTCTTTCTCTTCCTATATTGTCTTTATTTTTTTAATGACTCCTTATTTTCATTCGTTTATTCCTTCATCTATCTTTCTAGTTTATTGGACCGCTAAAACAATAGCCAGGGCTATAAAACTATTCATTTCCAGGAATGCTTTTCTTCATTCAGTTGTGTTTAGTGTTTCCACGACATAATCGTGCTTTGTGTCAGAGGCTTTAATACACTAGAAGCAACATACTATGCAACATACTATGCAATAACAGCAAGTGCAGAATTTTACAGGGTCTGTTGTTGTTTGAGAAGAACACTTTTAAGTCGGACGAGTCGCTTATTCCATACATTTTTTTGAAACAATGAATCACAAATATGTCAGTCTACCTCATGTTTAACAAATACACTCACCTTTTTTGATGGGATTGGCTTCGTGGCTAAGCTGATTATAATTGTGAAGAACATCGTCGCTCCGTACAAGAAACACGCGAAGTGAAGGTAGTGGAAATTGCGTACGATAGGCGGTCTCTTGTCTTCCTGTCCGCAAGCCGGGACGCCGTAAAGTAAATCCAGCATCGCCCGAGATAACCCAATCAGAAATCCGCATATTAATCCATAAAAGGCTCCCTACAGTAGATGTATCGGGGCACAATGTTATTATTGAGAAATTATCATTTAAAACATAATAAAAGACATAATTTCAATCTTAACTAAAACAATATATACATACAAAAATAAAAAGTACATAAGCCCAAATGTGCATGTAAAACATTTTTCTTTTAACAGCGGTGACATTTTTGTTTAATTTTCACGAAATTTCATTAGATTTCCCTAAAAGAGGTGAGGAGCCGAGGTAGAGGTGAATATGAATATGAATATGAATATGAATATGAATATGAATATGAATATGAATATGAATATGAATATGAATATGAATATGAATATGAATATGAATATGAATATGAATATGAATATGAATACGCATATGAATATGAATATGAATATGAATATGAATATGAATATGAATATGAATATGAATATGAATATGAATAATGAATGAAGGAAGAGGAATAAAAAGGAGAAGGAGAAAACAGAAAAAAGAAAAAGAAAAGAGAAAGTAAAAGAACAGAAAAGAAAAAGAAGGAAAGAAAGAAAGACAGAAGAAAAAGAAGAAGGAAAAAGGAAAAGAACAGGAGGAGGAATAAGAAGAGCAGGAGGAAATTTAAAGAAAATTTAAAACTACCTAAGAAACGTTTGTATTATATTTGAAATATATTGAAATTATGGAATTTGCTCTTCTAAATTTAATTGTATGTTCGTGATTCGATTGTTAATTTGAAATTAGGAATGTGAATAAGTCCCCTTCTAGAGACAAGAAAAAAAAATAACGGGAGGAGGAGCAGGAGGTTGATGAGGAACAGAAGGACGTAGAAATATGAGTAACTATCTCATTATTGTATTGTTTGACTCACCGGTTCGTTAATTCTCTCCCACAGGATTGCAAGAGTGTAGAGTGCAAACATGGTCGGTGAAAAATACGAGGAGATAGATTGAATGTAAATAAAAAGTTCGCCCGATCCAAATGCTTCGATAACTGGAAGCCAAAGAACACTAACGACCGCCAGCACCAGTGTGCACAACCTGCAGATAATGATAATATGAGTAACAGAGAGAAAGAGAAAAAACAAACGGTCGCTGTTATAGATAAGAGAAAATGTTAAAGGGTGTTTCAATAGCAAGCAAACAGAGAAACAAACACACATTATGTTTATATCTCTGATATTATCCCTATTCTAATTTTGAAATATGTCTAAATTATTGATTGAACATTATCACTTAAAATGACATGTTGAAGTTGGTCAAAGATTGCGTCGGTTGCAGGTAATATGGGTAATATGAGTTTTGTCATTATATTTTTTGATGAAGTAAACAAGAAAGAGTATTCTTCATTTGCCCGTGCTAATTTGCATTTTAAGAAATGTCTAATTAAATACATTCTAACCAGAGTTATGAGTTGAGAGTTTTAATTACAGCTACATAAGATATTCGTTGAATTGAATTAACTGTCGTTACCAACATATTTGACATCACTTTATAAATACTATAATGCCTAAACATATGAAAGTCAAAACAAACATAAAAAGTGTGCTGATATGTCCAAATTTGCTAACAATTATTTGCCGATGGAATATTCAAGGGATACACCGAGGAACGACAAGTTACTTGGGGTAACATGTCAACAGTGTAAATATGTAACAAAATACATGACTCTAAACTAACTAACTAACGAACTAACTAACTAACTAACTAACTAATTAATAATAACATAAATCAACAATCAATCAATCCTTTTAATCCTTCAATCAATTAATCAACCAACCAATCAATAAATCAACCAACCCACAAATCAATAACCAATCAATCAAGCAAGCAAGTAAGCGAGCGAGCAAGCAAGCAAGCAAGCAAGCAAGCAAGCAAGCAAGCAAGCAAGCAATCAATCAATCAATCAATCAATCAATTAATCAATCAATCAATCAATCAATCAATCAATCAATCAATCAATCAATCAATCAATCAATCAATCAATCAATCAATCAATCAAGCAAGCAAGCAAGCAAGCAAGCAAGCAATTAAGCAATCAATTTATCAATTGATTAATCAATCATTCAATCCAACAATCATCAAATCAATCAAATCAAATCAAATCAAATCAAATCAAATCAATTCAAATTGGATGCAGATACTACTGGTGACCGTCAACCTACTTGCCAACTATCACCAGTTCCAGCTCCGTTGATGTGGGTCTTATTTTTATCCAGACATCTATAGTAAACATCGAGCTGGCACTATTGAAGATTGAGGTCAATGAACTCATCAGGGCAGCCAACATGGCCGCCAACATTAACCCTTTCAGACCTGCATTATGAATAACAATATTCATGTAAGTAATGAAAACAATAATAACAACTAACAAAAAACATCAACACACAACAAGCAACAAGAAACAACGGTAAACAACAACAAACAAAACAGCAAAAAAAAATCACATTTCGCAATATACCAAGTTTGAATTTCATTTTGGGGGGAACCAGTTGCCCCCAAGCCCCTCCCCCCATCTTTGTTGCCATAAACACATTCACGTGCTGTAACCTTGATATTTGACATATTAACTTGAAACTTATAATCAGTTGCTGTGTTTATTTCAACGTTCATACTTCATACACATTCATACCAAGTTTGATTTGAAAAAAAATGCTTGTTAGTTGTTACTTACCAATGGGCATAAGATAAACCACCATTCTAGGATATGCTATATTGGAACATCCCGCTGGGTTACCACACACATCCTCGCAAATATCTGGATCTACGCATCCGACTTCATCTTTATCATGAAAACAATTACAAATTAAAAAACAACGGTTACGTGAAATCTTTGCATACTCTTTCGGCTTTATCACAAATAGACAACAGTTTCATTTGAAAACTACACTATAAAAGTACTAAACAATTTTATAAACACTTTTCTGTAACATTTTATAAACACTTGAACACGTTTATCTGGAAATCACACAGTCACACGCTTAGTTAGAAATTCTGTGTATCACATACTTAATATCAAAATTTTGTGTTTATTTCTGGAACACTTCGTAAACACTTGAACACGTTTAATATGAAATCATAAACACGTTTAGTGTTTAGGTTTTGAAAATCATCGACGTGTTAACCAACATTTTATGAAAATTTTTCAGATCTTCAAAAAAATTGTTGACGTGTTCATGATTTTCTACACCCAAACACACGTGTCTGTGAAACGTCCAAGTGTCCATGAAGTGTTACAGAAAAAGTGTTTATAAAAGTGTTTAGTATTTTACAGTTAACTCATTAACACTTATCTACTAAGCCATGATCGCTCTTTCACTAGAAACTGTACTTATTGCATTCTGCTTATACACCAACGCATATATACCTCTTATCTTATCTTATCTTATCTGTATCAAGTTTTATACGAGCATGATATGCCAAAAATCAAAATCCGGTCCTTTGAAAGGACGTTGCATGTATTACTAAATTATCAAGTAAAATATAACGTTGTTGTTAATTAGGCACGCTTTAATTTATGGTTTAATTTGACTAATCACTTTGCTACATGATTCCCATATGCATGTATACGTTTACCGGTATATGTTTATATGTTTATATATATATATATATATATTTACTTATGATGATGGCCTCCTGCGTTTCATTTCATTAATTTTCCAAGTTAAATGATATTATTGTATAATAAAATTATGAATTTGATATACTTTTATTATACCTATATTATTTAACCATAATAATTATAATTGTATATTATAAGTCGTTTGCTTTGACAATATTTTGTATTATGTTCATGTATATTGCTTGAAATTCAGAAAAATAAATCAAATCAAATCAAATATAATATATGTAAGTATAGTTGGTTCATATACTTATATACATGAGGATTATGTATGAATAAATAAAAAACGCTTATGTGATTATGATCTTACAAAATATGTATCTGCTTTTACACACTGATTACTATAATATTTCCACTTTTAATTACTTTACATATACATGTACGTTTGTTAAATAAAAAGTCTAATGTAAGCAGTTAAATAAAAAAGAAATACCTGGCCATATAGCTCTGCTTATCATTCCTGGGAATATCATCAAGAACATGGGAAGAATTTTGAAATAACCAGCCAGTATGCTCCCGGCTTTGGCATGAGATACATTGGAGGCGGCAAGAGTTCGTTGGACAATAACCTGGTCAAAAAAATAGGAAAACAAAGAAAATTATCCAGTACCAATAATTATGTAGACAACTTTTGTCAGATTGCAAGTTTCGTCATTCAGGGGGCATCCAAAGGAGGGGGCATTTGGTATTGTTTTTGTTTTTTTGATGGGGAATTTCCACCGATTTTCATGCAGCCAAACAGCCCCCCCCCCCTTATGGACTTGTTTTCAGGTACTACATTAGCCGTACATACTTGTTCATCCATATATATTCTGTTTTTTCACTCCGTCAGTGACACTCAAGAAGATCTTGTCAAAGAACGAACAGGGGACAATATTTAATTTAGAATAGTTAATCGTAGGGACGTACACTCAAATTTGAGTATTACAAACTTATGGCATAATACTACCATATGCCAAGACGTAATCTACACGATGCACAAGTAAACATTAAAAAAATAAGAACGAATTGAAACGAATCAGAATCTTGCTTATAATAGTTGTTGTTCGCTTTAAAATCGTCACAGACGTAGTGAAGCTTCATATTATTTTAAATACATACACGTATGATTTTTACCTGATTGGTACAGAAGTACCAGGCGGAGAGCAGAAATATCCCGAAGACCACACCAGGCCAGGGGAGGGCCGCCGGATCTTTCTCGCTGGCAGGTCGGAAGATATGAAAGGCATCGCTCGTCGGTATACCGCACGACGTGTTCCCGTACAGAGCCGTTGTGTTCGGGATGGCAGTCATGTACTCCAGTCGCAGGTTCTCGAGTCCCCCGATTCTATCCAGCCCTTTGAAGTGTCAAGTGTTAGTAAGATTTTAAAAAGTGGTTAAGTAAAGCATACAATTTCGACGTAATATGAAGAAGTAGGATAAACTGACGAGGATGAAGAATAAGGAGAGGGGGAGGAGGGGGGGAAGAGGGTGAGGAGGAGGATGAGGAGGAGGAGAAGGAGGAGGAGGAGGAGGAGGCGGAGGAGGAGGAGGAGAAGGAGGAGGAGGAGGAGGAGGACGACGACGACAAGAAATATAGGACAAGAGAGGGAGAGGAAGAAGAGAAGGCGGAGGGACAGGCGACGGAGCCTGGGAGGAGGAAGGGAAGGGGGAGGAGGAGGGAGAGGATGAGGGAGAGGAGGAAGGAGATAAGGAAAAAGAGGAGGGGGAAGAGGAGGAAGAGAAGGGAGGGGAGTTTAGAAGAAGGAAGGGGAGTGAGGAGGAAGGGGAAGGGGAGGAGGATGGGCGGAGGAGGGAGAGGAGAGATGAGGGTGAGGAGGAGGAGGAGGCGAGAGGGTGAGAGGGGAGGAGGAGGAGGGGCAGGAGGAGAAGGGGTAAGGAGGAGGGGGACGGGGATGAGTAAGGAGGAAGCGAGGAAGGGGATGGAGGAGAATAGTCGGGAATGGAGAGGAGGGGAGATGGGGAGGAGGAGAGGAGGAGGAGGAGGATGGGAGGGGGAGGAGGAGTGAGGGGAGGAAGGAGGGAGAGAGTGAGGAGGCAGGAGAGAGGAGGAGAGAGAGGAGGTAGGAGGAGGGGGAATTTAGGGAGGAAATGATGGAGGGAAATGAATGGATAGGGAGGAGAAGCATGAGCAGAAGGAGCAGGAGGAGGACCAGGAAGATTTTTCTGCTCAGAAATGCCTCCAGGCAAGATTTCGTGCCCGAACTCAACTCGGACACAGTTAATAGTCCATGGTGAGTTGAATTTTCAAATTTCTGAATGTAACAGGAAGATGTCTGTCGGAATGACAGTCAAGATGGCTGCCAATTTTTAGCGATATTTTCTGCGGGATATATTTGTACTAACCTGTTCTTAAACAAATGTAGAGTATATTTGACATATACTAAATTTTGATCTGAAAGTTCGCATATACATTGTATTGCATATTATAAATTGTACATGTATATTATTATCTACTATTTATTATATATTACATTATATTATTATCATATGATAATTTCAACACCGTATCTGGTATTTAAACATGAGAAGCAATTATTTGCAATCAAAATACTGACTCAACACAATCTATGTATCTACATTTGGCAATGCCCTAGTTTTTCCAGTGTATAAGTTTTCCCCCATTATAAAGGGTTAACTTACCGACTCCCATCAACACAAAAGCCCCTGTTATCATGACAACCGTCTGTAGGGCATCAGTGTAAATGACCGCCCGTAGTCCGCCCGCCACCGTGTAGATAGAGGTGAGAGCGAGTAGCACAATTACAGACAAGTAGATGTTCCACCCCAGAGCTTCTCGTATGATAATGGAACCTGCATACATTTCAGACTGCACAGAGAGGAAAGATCAGAAAAGAAACTACATTTCCGTGTTCTCAAAATATGCCCTAAGCTTGAATATATGAGAGAAAATATCAGACTAATATTGCAATTAACTGTAATTAATGAACTACCGTAATTAGTTCATTCATTATACATTTATTTATCATTCTTCTTCTTCTTCTTCTTCTTCTTCTTCTTCTTCTTCTTCTTCTTCTTCTTCTTCTTCTTCTTCTTCTTCTTCTTCTTCTTCTTCTTCTTCTTCTT
>JZLH01S0364598.1:22622-34982 GCA_001188425.1 Eucidaris tribuloides
TAGATCTTCAAAAAGAATTGTTATGACGTGTTCATGAGCTTGTTCTTACACCCAACACACACAGTGTCTGTGAAACGTCACAACGTGTCCATGAAGTGTTACAGAAATAAAGTGTTTATTAAAAGTGTTAGTAGTTTTACATTTACTCATTAACACTTATCTACATAAAGCGATGTCGCTTCTTTCACTAGAAACTGTACTTATTCTTCATTCTGCTTATACACCAACGCATATACCTCTTATCTTATCTTATCTTATCTGTATCAAGTATTATATACGAGCATGATAATGCCACAAAATCCAAATCCGGTCCTTTGAAGGACGTTGCATGTATTACTAATTTCAAGTAAATATAACGTTGTTGTTAATCTAGCACGCTTTAATTTATGGTTTAATTTGACTAATCACTTTGCTACATGATTCCTCATATATGACATGTATACGTTTACCGTGTATCATGTTATATGTTTTATATAATAATATATATATTTACTTATTGATGATGGCCTTCCTGCGTTTCATTTCATTTAATTTTCCGATTTAAATATTATTATTGTATTAATAAAATTATGAATTTGATTATACTTATTATTATACTATATTATTTAACGATATATATGTATATTGTATATTATAATGTCGCTTTGCTTTTGACAAAATATTTTGTATTATTGTTCAATGTACTATTGCTTCAAATTCAGAAAGAGTAAATCTAAAGTCAAATCAAATATATATGTTAGTAATAGTTGTTATATACTTATATACATGAGGATTTATGTATGAATAAATAAAAAACCTTATGTGATTATGATCTTTAACAAAATATGTATCTGCTTTTAACACTGATTACTATAATATTTCCACCTTTATTACTTTACAGTATACATGATACGTTTTTTAAATATAAATAGTCTTAATTGTAAGCAGTTAAATAAAAAAGAAATATCCTGGCCATATAGAGCTTGCTTGATCATATCCTGTGGGAATATCACATCTAAGAAACATGGTAAGATTTTTTGAATAATCAGCCAGTATGCTCCCGGCTTTGGCATAGATACATTGGAGCGGCAAGAGTTTCGTTGGACAATAAACGCTGCGTTCAAAATACAATAGTGAAAAACAAAGAAATTATCCATACCAATAATTATGTAGCAAACTTATTTGTCAGATTGCATAGTTTCGTTCAATTCAGGGGGCACTCCAAAGGAGGGGGGCATTTGGTATTGTTTTTTGTGTTTTTTTGATGGGGGAATTTCCACCGATTTTCATGCGCCAAACAGTCCCCCCCCCCTCTTATGCGACTTGTTTTCGCAGGTACTTACATTAGCCGTACATTACGTTGTTCATTCCATATATATTCTTGTTTTCTTCACCGCTCCGTCAGCTACACTCAGAAAGATTTGTCATGAAGAACGAAGAGGGGACAATATTTAATTTAGAAATTAGTTAATCGATAGGGACGCTACCTCAAATTTGAGTTTACAAAACTTATGGCCATTAATATCTACCATATGCCAAGAACTAATCTACACGATGCACAAGTAAACATTAAAAAAATTCAAATCACGAATTGAACGAATCAGAATCTTGTATAATAGGTGTGTTCTGCTTTAAATATCTGTCACAGACGTAGTGAAGCTTCATATTATTTAAATACATACACGTATATTTTTACCTGATGTTTTCGCGTACTAGAAGTACAGGACTGGAGAGCAGGAAAATAGTCCTGAATAGACCAACCAGGCCAGGGAGGGCGCCGGATCTTTCTCGACTCGGCAGTCGGAAGATATGAAAGGCATCGCCTCGTCGTGTTACCGCACGACGTTCCCGTACCACGAGCCGTTCGGATTGTTCGCGATGGCAGTTCATGTACTCCAGTCAGCAGCGTTCTCTGAAGTTCCCCGATTCTCATTCCAGCCCTTGAAGTCAAGTGTTAGTATATGTTTAAAAAGGCTAGTTAAGTAATAGCATACAATTTCGAATCGTTAATATGAATAAGTAGGATAAACTGACAGAGAAGATATAAGGAGAGGGAGGATAGGGGGGGAAGAGGTGTGAGGGAGGAGTGATGAGGATGGAGAATGGAGGAGGAGGAGGAGGAGGCGGAGGAGGAGGAGAAGAGAATGGAGGAGAGGAGGGAGGACGACGACGACAAGAATATGGACAAAGAGAGGAGAGGAAGAAGAGAAGCGAGGGACAGGCGACGGAGCCTGGGAGGAGAGAAGAGAATGGGGAGGAGGAGGGAGAGGTAATGAGGGAGAGGAGGAAATGATAAGGAAAAAGGAGGGGGATAGAGGAGGAAGAGAAGGGAGGGAGGAGTAGAAGAAGAAGGGAGTGAGGAGGAAGGGAAGGGAGGAGGAGGGGAGAGGAGAGGAGAGATGAGGGTGAGGAAGGAGGAGGGGCGAAGCAGGGAGAGGGCGAGGAGGAGGAGGGGAGGAGCGAGAAGGGGAAGGAGGAGGGGGAGGAGCGGGGGAGAAGGGAGGAAGCGAGAAGGGGATGGAGGAGAATAGGGGAAAGGAGAGGAGGGGAGGAGGAGGAGAGGAGAGGAGAGGATGGAGGGGAGGAGGGAGGGGAGGAAGAGGGAGGAGGAGGAGGCAGAGAGAGGAGGAGGAGGAAGGAGAGGAGGTAGGGAGGAGGGAGGAATTAGGGAGGAAATGAGGAGGGAAATGAAGGATAGGGAGGAGAGCATAGCTAGAAGGAGCTGAAGGAGGAACCAGTGAAGATTTTTTGCTCAGAAATGCCTCCAGGCAAGATTTTCCTGCCTCGAAACTCAACTCGGACACCAGTTAATAGTTCCAATGGTGAGTTGAATTTTCAAATTTTCTGATATGTAACAGGAGATGTCTGTCGGTAATGAAGTCAAGTATGGCTTGCCAATATTTAGCGATATTTTCTGCGGGATATATTTGTTACTAACTGTTCTAAACAAATGTAGAGTATATTTGACATATACTAAAATTTGATTCTGAAAGTTCGCATATACATTGTATTGCATTAGTTAAATTGTACATGTATATATTATTATCTACTATTTATTATATGATACATTATATTATTATCATATGATAAATTTACACAACACGCGTATCTGGTATTTAACATGAGAAGCAATTATTTCATATCAAATCACTGACCTCAACCAATCTATGTTATCTACATTTGCAATGCCCTTAGTTTTTCCAGTGATATTAAGTTTTCCCCATTATAAATGCTAACGTATTAACCGACTTCCCATCAACACAAAAGCCCTTGTTATGCATGACAACGTCTGTAGGGATCAGTGTAAATGACCGCACGTAGTCGCCCGCCACGTGTAGATAGAGGTGAGAGCGAGTAGCCACCAATTACAAGACAAGTTAGATGTTCCACCCTCAGACGCTTTCTCGTATGTAATGGAACCTGATACATTTCAGACTGCACAGAGAGGATAGTCAGAAAAGAAACGTACATTTGACCCTGCGATTTTCTCCAAAAATTATGCCCTAAGCGCTTGAATTATAATGAGAGAAAATATCAGAATAATATTGCCAATTAACTGCTATTAATGAACTACCGTAATTAAGTCATTCATTATACATTTATTTATCATTCTTCTTCTTCTTCTTACTTCTTCTTCTTCTTCTTCTTCTTCTTCTTCTTCATTCTTCTTCTTCTTCTTCTTCTCTCCCTCCTCTTCTTCTTCTTCTTTCTTCTTCTTCTTCATTCTTCCTATACACTAGTAAGTCAGTAGTTGTAGTAGTAGTAGTAGTAGTAGTAGTAGTAGTAGTAGTAGTAGTAGTAGAAGTGGTAGTACTGTAGTAGTAGTAGTACAAGAAGAAGAAGAAGAATGGGTGGTAGATTATTTACATATCTGTTGATAATTAAACAATGATTGGCACTTACTGATAATGCAGTGAGGACAAGAAGTATCAAGTTAATTACAGACAATCCAACTTGCAGCCGTTCCCCGCCAAATCTTTTCTTCAAGTATTCAGGTACAGTTTGAATCTGGAATAAAAAAATGTATAAAAGTCAAAACAAAACACTACCTCTTGTCTTGTAAACAGTGGGCCATGGGTTCAAAACCCATCCGAGTATATGCCTATTTTTTCCACACTTCATAGTGACTGAAATTTGCATTGAATACTCAGTGTTATATGTTCATTTCATTTTTGTGTAATTTTCATTAATTTTTCTCATGAAATCAAAGTCATGCTGTAATCGATATCTAACTTGAATACAATACTACAGTCAATTGATTGAATCAATATTCGTAAATATAGCCAGAATTTGGGTCGACTATATTTGCGAAAATTTCTTTGGCAAATTAAGTTCTAACGGGTACGAGATGAGAGGTAAGAAATGGCTTGCCTAGGTTATTGTCTTTTATTTTTTTTATATAGGGCATTTTGGATGTCATGAAAAGGCAGCCTATTACAATGAAAAGATGCTATGAGCTTTACTCACCCCTGAAGAAAAGTAGACAGGGACAAATACAAAACCAAGAAGTAGGAGGCAGAAGATTCCCTGAAATTGATAAAGGAGATTAAATCGTTGTGAACACAGTACGGTTTTATTGTTCGTTTCCGAAGTATTGAATGCATAAGTAAAATAAAAGGAAATTATGAAACAATTCTATACTGCGTTTAATGAGGTGAATAAACCAGATGGTCCATCAAAATGTGTTGAAACCAGATGGAACGATAAGCGTGTATCTTTGCAAAAACACGACAGAATCAAAAGATCTATCACCTTTTATATATCAATTTAGTATTTTATATAGTTATTGCAACTTCATCTAATCCGGTGGAAGGACCACGTGAAGAACAAAATGTATTTGATGATAATTATTGGTGTAGGCAAAATGCGTGGATTTTTTTGAATGAATGTCAGTGATTTGACTTGGATTTAAGTTGCTAATTCGAGGAGTATATTGATCGACTGAGCTTTTGGTATGGAACACCAGGACATAGCCTAAACGTTTTTCAAAGAACAGTTTGATATAAATTTCCAAAGCCGTGATATTGTCTAGACTCATCATACGTCAGGAAACTGGAGTAAGTATATTTCACGGAGTGATCTGAATCTCTTTCCAAAAAATAAGGATGATACATAGCGATACACCATCACCGCATTACAATACAGTGGATAGGTTTAAATACAAATGTCTTTATTTTCGAATATATGTTAATGATGGAAATATTTTGTTAAATTGAAAGGAACGTTATTAAACTGGAATGAAATGAGAAACCTCACCTGGAATTCGTAAGCAATCACCGCGTATCCAGAGGCGGCTGCCGAGCCCGCCAGGCCGATAAACGAACTGCTGCCGATATTACTGACATACAGGGACAACCCGACCTATAGAAATTAATTAGAAAACCGGGAGCAAGTGTTTTATAAACAGTCACAATATATATACGTAGAAACAACAAGAATAATGTCATCATCATACACACGTATACTGATATACGTAACAAAAAAAAAATCACATATATAAATCAATAAATATCTGAGTAAACAAAAATGAAACATAAATAATTAAAAACAAACAAATTAATGATTTAACATCTGTATTTTCATGAGAATTTTGTATTGAATTTTTTTTTGACATAATTATATAAACATATATGTCAATACAGAAATATATGCTAACACACACAGAACTTTTAAATTAGCAATAAGGTATAATATCTGGAATTTCAAGTGTATATTTCAAATTTAGGTTGCATTTCCCTTTCAATTTTGATGTATTTATTGCCCATCCAAAGACAAGTGATAATAATTTACAATGACAAAAAAGATTAATGATAAATGAAGTAATGCGAATTAATTATCTTCAGTATCAAATTAAAAAAAACAGTGGATATTGTTCATCTTCATTTATACACAATAAAGCCCCCAAGTTTAGTTTTGGGGATTTTTTTTTATTTGAAAGCCTTATGCTCAAAAGTCATATCCCAGGAATAACAGATGCTGAATGTCTTTAGTTTTTTTAAAAATTAATTAATGAAAAATCTCGGGGGGGGGGAACCCCGAGATTTTCGACTATATTTTACATTATAGCATCCAAAGGGTTAATAAGGTGTTAAGGTTATATGAGTTATACCTCATCTGAAAGAGCAGAGTCTGCTCTTTATTATTTTATTAACCCTTTGAATGCTATAATGTAAAATATAGTCGAAAATCTCGGGGTCCCCCACCGAGATTTTTCATTAGGCCCGATTAAATAAAAAAAAAAACCCCAAAAACTAAAGACATTCAGAATCTGTTATTGCTGGGATATGACTTTTGGGCATAAAGCTTTCAAATAAAAAAAAATCCCCCAAACTAAACTTGGCCTTTAACTATTAACAAACTTACATTATATCAAACAAATATCGCATTCAGCTTCTTTGTGATTTAATTGAGAGCAGTATTCATAATGAAATCCGGCGGAACTTGTTTTAAGAGCGAAATATGTCATTTCATGGCTGAGTTCTAAGCACATTATTGATATTTAAACATATTTTTGCAAAAATGTTCCTTGGTAACACATTTTGCTGTTTTTTGTCATAAAAGTGGGACGCACATACTGTTGACAAAACGTCATTAGATTCCTATTTTGCGAGAAGAACGAGCACTTAAAACGTCTGTGTTTAATCAGGTGAGGTGGAGGTTAAAGGCATTGTACAACAATGTTTCCAGTTTAAAAAATCTTAGCTACATGATTTCCCATGCTACCAGTGTATCTGATACGGTCTAAAAATGAAGCCCTGAAAAAATTACAGTTTAAAACGATCATTAAGTGCTTTAAAAAAGCGAAAATCATTGAGAGACCATTCCAGTTTTCCCCCATAGACTGCTGTGTTGCAGAATTTCCTATCGGCGGAGATTAAATTAATGTACCAATTTGTATCTGCACATATTGTACTAATGACAGCATAACTGTCCAAACTTTTGTGTTCTAGTGTGTTTATTTGTCCATTCAAACACTGTCAGATATGTCAGATAGCATAAAGTTCGACAATTTTTTAAACGGGTCTTCCACAGTGTTATATAGCGTCTTTAATAATAATAATAAATAAAAAAAAAAAAACTGACATACTAGCCACCACGACATATCCCGTCCAGCTAAGAAGTATCCACTTGTCGTGTTCTTGTTTCCTGATCGCCATGATGCCTGGATGTAAGGAGATTTAAATGCTTAGATAATCATTCATGATTATAATAATGTGACCAAATAATCAATCTACAGTATTTAATAATGATAATAAACCATGCTTATAAAGCACATAACGCATTGCTGGGCATGTCTCTATGCGCTATAAGAATATAGAAAAAGGGATGAGAGATGTACTGTATAGGGTTGAAGATACACTCATGCTCATAATTATGGAATATTTTGTTGATACTTAAATTCTTTCTCCTATGTCGTCCAAAATTTTCAAGACAAGTGTTTATTTCACAAAAATGCAGTATGTGAAGCAATTTTTGGATTTCCTGAGGTGACTTAAAAAAAACACTAAAATATGTTTGAGCGCAATACCAATTACATATTTATTTATTTTTTAATCAACAAAAAAATCATTAAAAAATATTAAATTAAAGTAATTTAAAAAAAACCCAAAACTGATCAATTTGTATCTAATGTCACTTATCATTAAATTAACATCAGAATTGTCTGTTACAGATCTAATAACGCGCGTAACCACCACGTGACTCAACAACAACAACAACAATACCGCCATTTCAACACAGGTTTTAGTGTCGAGTCGGACGCTACGAATTGCTCAGCATTCCTGAAATTCTTAGATTATAATTGTTTCACCTGGGGTGAGCAAATATTAATCTCAGATGTACAGTTCACGGAAAAATGGCAACTTCTAAAATGTTTCTAAAACATTCCATAATTATGAGCATGAGTGTATAATATATCAGGCGATTTTAAACAGGTATGTTTTCAAAGCAGACTTAAAAGTGATATTTTTTGTATCAATGCATCGAAGAGAATCTAGGAGGTTGTTCCATAAAATTGTAGCAGCGTGAGCAAAGCTACGTTCACAATATGTTTTGGTTAGAACTGTCGGAATAATGCTTGCATTTTTCTCGCTAGATCGGCGATTTCTTATTTCGTTATTTTCGAATGACGTTTGCCATACAAGCGTGTAAACATCAACACATAGCATAAATATTTCATGACGTATAGTATTGTCACGCCAGACATCATAAAATTACCAAAATTCTTTAAAATGACATGTTTTGATGTTTAAATGACAAGTGAGCAGATATCACCATATACCTATATTACATTTCATTTATATTTAATTTTCATTTCATTCAATTGTTCTGATGTCGTGGGTTTTTTTTTTTTTGTTTCTAACAAATGGAATTATTTCAGACAGTGCTGTTTTGAGGGAATTAATAAATGATACAGGTATATCTAAAAAAAAAATGTATTTTCATCATTCACCAAAAATTAGACACTGCCTTTAAAAATTTCATTTTGATTTGAGAATTAAAAGGTTTTAACAACAACAAAAACACGTTTTCCATAAACATCAAAAGGTGTGGAAACAACAAGAGTGTAAAAGGCAAGCAAGGAGCAAGAAGAAACATCGGGCAGCGAGTGGGAAGGTCAAGTCTGAGAGAAGAACCCTTAATTGCCTTGGAGAAGCTTCCAAAATCTCCGAGCTTTACCCATTCTGACGTGCAAATCAAGCCTATGTTTTCTTCAATTTTTTGTGGATACATTCATTGTAGATTTACAACAAAACCCATTCATATGTTTAAAGATCGGGTGATTCCAAACTTTGGACTTGCTAGGAACTAGATCGTTTGATTTTATTTCATCAAAGCCGAAAACAAATAAGAGATTAAACTTATACAGAAGGACGTGCACTACTCAAACTGGTACTTCAGGAAGTCATTTGTGAAGTCGTAACACAAGAATTTTCTGTTTACATGAGTACATTTGCAAATATTTACATAAATAATATATCATTAAAAATAACAAACAGACACATCACCAGTAGTCAATTATTATCTTTACGAAAGATATCGCCTAAAACAAACTACTAATTGTAACTGTTACGTGTCCTGTACTTTGAAATGTTGAGTTATCTCGAACGAAAAGGTCGAAGTACAACTGCATTTGACCCTGCCTTATAGCGTCATATTCCCTTACATAACAGCCCCACACTCTAAGAACAAACTATGGTCAATTTGAATAGGAATCGTGTCAAATGGGAACTTACAAGATTTCTATTCAAAATCTGATCAAATTTTGAATAGACTCTATTCAAGTATAATCAGAATCTAGTAAACTACAAATAGAATCCATTTGTGAGTGCACCATATGCTGGCAATTGCATATCTGTCATGTCGTGTACCAAGGACTGCAACCAATCTTTCTTCTTCACACTCAATATTTGATCAAATTTTGATTCTCGTAAGTCCCAATTTGACACGATTTCTATTCAAATTTACTAGTTTGTTATTAGACTGTACGCCCTGCAAAATAATGTTTCAGAAAAAAAATCCGCAATATTGTACCACGCCAGTGAGGACCACCACGCACATACACACACACACACACACACACACACACACACACACACACACACACACACACACACACACACACACACACACACACACACACACACACACACACACACACACACACACACACACACACACACACACACACACACACACACACACAACAACAACACACACACACACACACACACACACACACACACACACACACACACACACACACACACACACACACACACACACACACACACACACACACACACACACACACACACACACACACACACACACACACACACACACACACACACACACACACACACACACACACACACACACACACTCACTCACGTTTCTCCGTTTACACTGCAGCTGGACAAACTTAGTGGGAGTAATATTTAACGCAAAGTGTAGGCCTATATGCCCAATTTCTTGCAGACATTGTTATCATCACGTACTGAAACCGGGACATAAGTGTGCCAAAGGTGACGGATATGTTCCCAACATTGGCATTTACAATAGGTTAGAGAGGGTTATCAATTATCAGCTAAGTGGATAAAATAATGAACGTTTCCGACGTTATGCATTAGCTCAATGAAAATTGTTTTGGAAGTACTTCCCATCTACAGGCTCAATGTCTACCGTACATGCAAAGGCTCCAAAATATCTCAGTGAATGTTTAATTAGGTGTGTACCTTCTCGCAATCTAAGACCTACTGAAAAAAAAAACTCTTTTGCATTGTCCGAGTATTCAGACCAAGTTTAATGGGGAGCGATCTTTCGCTTATGCATCCCCTTCACTCTGGAATATCATCCCATCATATTTGAAGAACTCCTCTAAACACCAAGTTATAATCCACCTTAAAACCATTATTCCAAACAGTCTAAGTTTGACTGAGTTTGCCCAGCATTTTTCTAATATTGTTTTCTTTCAAAAGCGCATAAAGATGCATATTATTATATTATTATTATTATTATATTATTATTATTATATTATATATTTTATTTATTATTATTATTAATTATTATTATATTATATTATTATTATTAAAAGGACACATATAACACTGTTGGAAGACCCGTTTAAAAATTGTTAACTGGCTATCTACATATCTGAACAGTGTTTGAATGGACAAATAAAAACCCTAAACACAAAAGTTGGACAGTTATGCTGTCACAGTACAATATGTGCAGATACAAATTGCAGCATTAATTTTATATCGGGCGATTAGGAAATCTGCAACACAGTAGTCTATAAGAGAAAAGCCTGAATGGTCTCAATCAGATTTTCACTTTTTTAAAGCACAAGTAAATGCATTGTTTTTATCAACTGGCAATTTTTCAGGGCTTCGGTTTTAGACTGTATCAAAGACACTACTAGTATGGGGAATCATGTAGCTCAGATTTTTTTAAACTGGAAACATTGTTATACAGTGCCTTTAAGACAGACTTATCGTAGTTATTTGATAAAATCAAACGTTATTTTAATGTAAGCTTGATTTTGAAAGCACTATGTATTCTTATTGTCCAATTCTGTAGAATTACAAACTATTGTATATATCGTTTGTCCCACCATGGCTGGCCATTGATGACGAGTATGACTACTGTCTGTTTATTTTCAGGGCTTTGCCCGATTATTTGAGCAAGTATGTTGATTTTTACGGCGATATTTATTTAAATCCTTTGTAATAAAATTGGAGTTGTTGAATTGACGCCCAGGGTGCGGCCCCAATATTGATATCAGATATGGTTTCGAGTTTAAATTTTGGGGGTTAAAGGTAATTTCAAGATGTAACAAATAATCATTTGGACATTAATGCTGAGAGCAAACTATGAGACAGACATAAACACATCTTGGTGTGATAACTTTAAAAAATGGGATAAAATCGGATTTTATGTAAGAAGTTAAGAACATCACCTCTTATAACAAGTTTGCGATACTTTTGAATACACCTGCATTCATGTACCTTTAATTTACTTTCGAAGATTACTTCTCATTCTTTATGTCATCACATTTTATCGGTTATATAATATTGTGATACACTAAATTATTCTAACTTATTCATTTGTAAATTCATCTAGACAAGCCTGATTTCACTGTACGTAGACTTTTCCATCTCGTATGTATGTATGTAGATATACGGATAGATAAAGATAAATAAATGGAGAGCCTAACTGAGAGTTCATTGCTGGGCTGGTAAAAGGGCGTTAGCATAAGCTTTACGCAAAAGGGCATTAACATTGAATTTCCACTTTTTAGAAAACCAGTGATTAAGTTGTTTCGCACTTCACAGGCTGACAGAAGGATCTAAACAGATCACAGTATTTTGTTATTTCATGTGAAGTAATACAGTAAGCTTTCAAATTAGAAGTATATTAACTGATAATGATTTTTGTTTCTTTCGGTTTTTTTTCATTCTAAAATGAAAATAACAGAAGCAAAATAATATTACAAAAGAAAAACAAGTCACAATTCTAAAGTTGTATAATGTGTTTATTTACCCATCCAAATACTGCCAGACTGCCTTGTAGCTCAGTCTGATCAGTCACCAATGTGTGTCATTTTTGTTTGAAATAAATTGAACCTCTATACAGTTAAAGGAAGAAGGCGCCAGCAACTAACAGGCATAAGTTAAGAAAATATTTAACTTCTTGCCAACCAATAAGATTGCACGTGCACTGCAGGGAGCTGACCATGTGTGACCAATGCATGCCACGCGACGTGTGTTAGCCGCACCCCACCGTGGTACTGTATGCACTGTCTGAATTGATAAGCTTCTCCCCCTATAGCTGTTTCTGCAAGTTTTGTCTTAGGGTAAAACTTACAAAGACGTAAAA
>JZLH01S0364598.1:35007-45638 GCA_001188425.1 Eucidaris tribuloides
AATTCGTAAGCAAATCACGCGTATCCAGAGGCCGCTGCCGAGGCCGCGCCAGGCGCGATAATACGAACTTGCTGCCGATATATACTGACAATCAGGGACAACGCAAGACCTATAGAAATTAATTAGAAAACCGTGGGAAGGAGCAAGTGTTTTATAAACAGTCCACAATATCATATAACGTAGAAACAAGCAAGAATAATGTCATCATCATACACCGTATACTGATTACGTAACAAAAAAAAATCACATATATAAATCCAATAAATATCTGCAGTAAACAAAAATGAAAGCATAAATAATTAAAAACAAAACAAATAATGGATTTAACATCTGTATTTTTCATGAGAATTTTGTTATTGAATTTTTTTGACATAATTATATAAACAATATGTCATACAAGAAATATATGCTAACACACACAGAACTTTTTAATTAGGGCAATAAAGGTATAATATCGGGAATTTCAAAGTGTATATTTCAAATTTAGGTTGGCAGTTTCCCGTTTCAATTTGATGTATTTATTGCCCAATCCAAAGACAAGTGAATAATAATGTTACAATGACAAAAAAGATTATGATAATGAAGTTAATGCGAATAATTATCTCCAGTATCAAATTAAAAAAACAGTGGGATTATTGTTCATGCCTTTTTCATTTTTTTTAATTAGCGCAAAATCAAAATTTTTATAAAGCCCCCCCAAGTTAGTTTTGGGATTTTTTTTATTTGAAAGGCCTTATGCTCAAAAGTCATATCCCAGAATAACAGATGCTGAATGTCTTTTAGTTTTTTTTAAAAATTAAATTAATGAAAAATCTCGGGGGGGGGGGGAACCCCGAGATTTTCGACTATATTTTTACATTATAGCATCCAAAAGGGTTAATAAGTGTTAAGGTTATATGTGTTATATTCCTCATCCTGAAAGAGCAGAGTCCTGCTCTATTATTATTTTATTACCCTTTGAATGCTATAATGTAAAATATAAGTCGAAATCCTCGGGGTCCCCCACCGAGATTTTTCATTAGGCCGATTAATAAAAAAATAAAAAACCACGCAAAAAGACTAAAGGACATTCAGAATCTGTTATTGCTGGGATAATGACTTTTGGCATAAATGTTTCAAATAAAAAAAAATCCCCAAACTAAAACTTGCCTTTAACTATTAACAAACTTACATTATATAAAAATATCGCATTCAGCTTCTTTGTGATTTAATTGAAGAGCAGATATTCATAATGAAATCCGGCGGAACTTTGTTTTTAAGAGCGACAATAATGTCATTTCATGGCTGAGTTCTAAGCAGCATTATTGATTCAGTTTAACATAATTTTTGCAAAAATGTTCCTTGTAACACATTTTGCTGTTTTTGTTCATAAAAGTGGGAGCGCACGTTACTGTTGACAAAACGTTCATTAGATTCCTATTTGCGAGAAGAGAACGAGCACTTAAAAGTCTGTGTTTAATCAGGTGAGTGGAGGTTAAAGGCATTGTACAACAATGTTCCAGTTTAAAAAATCTTAGCTACATGATTTCCCATGCTACCAGTGTATCTAGATACGGTCTATCAAAATGAAGCCTGATAAAATTACATTTAAACATCATTAGTGCTCCCTTAAAAAAGCGAAAATCATTGAGAGACGCAGTCCAGTTTTTCCCCCATACGACTGCATCGCTGTGCAGAATTTTCCTATCGGCGGAGATTAATAAATTAATGTACGAATTTGTATCTGCACATATTTACTAATGACAGCATACTGTCCGAAACTTTGTGTTCTAGGTGTGTTATTTGTCCATATCAAACCTGTCAGATATGTCAGATAGCATATAAGTTCGACAGATTTTTAAAACGGGTTTCCACAGTGTTATATAGCGTCATTTATAATAATAATAATAAAAAAAAAAAAATGACATACGTAGCCACCACGACATAATCCCGTCAGTAAGAGTATCACTTGTTGTCTTGTTTCCTGATCGCCATGATGCTGATGTAAGGAGATTTAAATGCTTGAAATCATTCATGATATATAATGTGACCAAATAATCAATCTACAGTATTAATAATGATAATAAACCCATGCTTTTATAGAAGCACATAACGCATATGCTGGGCAATGTCTCTATGCGCTATAAGATAGAGCAAAAAGCGATGAGTAGATGTACTTGATATAGGGTTGAAGAACACTCATGCCATAATTATGGTATTTTGTATACTTAAATTCTTTCTCCTATGTCGTCCAAAATTTTCAAGACAAGTGTTTATTTCACAAAATGCAGTATGAAGCAATTTTGTGATTTCCTGAGGTGAACTTAAAAAAAAACACTAAAATATGTTTGAGCGCAATACCAATTACAATATTTATTTATTTTTAACAACAAAAAATCATTAAAAAACTATTAAATAAATGTAATTTAAAAAAACCCAAAACTGATCAATTTGTATCTAATTCACTTATCATTAAATTAAACATCGAATTGTCTGTTACATGATCTAAAACGCGCGTAACCATCCACGTGACTCAACAACAACAACATACAATACCGCCCATTTCACACAGGTTTTAAGTGCGAGATCGGACGCTACGATATTGGCTCCAGCATTCCTGAAATTCTTAGATATAATTGTTATCACGCTGGGTAGCCAAATTTAATCTCAGCATGAACAGTTCACGGAAAATGGCAACCTTCTAAATGTTTCTTAAAACATTCCATAATTATGAGCATGAGTGTATAATATATCAGTCGGCGATTTTAAACATGTGTATGTTTTCAAAGCAGACTAAAAGTGATATTTTTTTATCAATGCATCAAGAGAATCTAAGGAGGTTGTTTCCATACAAAATTGTAGGCAGGTGAGCAAAGCTATCTTCACAATATTTTGTTAGAACGTGCGGAATATGCTGCATTTTTTCTCGCCTAGACGGCGATTTCTATTTCGTTATTCTTCGAGATGACGTTTGCCAACAAGCGTGTAACATCAACACATAGCATAAATAATTTCGATGAACGTATAGTAATTGTCACGCCAACATCCATAAAATTACCAAAATTCTTTAAAATGACATGTTTTGATGTTTTAAATTGAACAATGTGAGCAATATCACCATAACCTATATTACATTTCATTTATATTTAATTTTCATTTCATTCAATTTTCTGATGTCTGGGTTTTTTTTTTGTTTCTAACAAATGCGAAATTATTTCTAGAACATGCTGTTTTGAGGAGAAATTAATAAAATAACAGGTATATCTAAAAAAAAAATGTATTTTCATCATCACTCAAAATTAGCACTGCCTTTAAAATTTCATTTTATTTGAGAATGTAAAGGTTTTAAACAACAAAAACACGTTCCATAACATCAAAAGGTGCTAAACTAACAAGAGTGGTAAAACAAGCAAGGAGCCACAGAAGAACATCGGGACAGCGAGTGGAAGTCAATTCTAGAGAAAACCCTTAATTGCCTTGAGAAGCTTCCAAATCTCCGAGCTTACCCATCTGACTGTCAACAATGCCTATAGTTTTTTCATTTTTTTGTGATACTTCATGTATATTTACAACAACAACCCATTCATCATGTTAAAGATCGGGTGATTCCAAACTTTTGGACATTGTAGGAACTAGATCGTTTATTTATTTCATCAAACCGAAAACAATAAGAGATTAAACTTATACATGAATTGACGTCACTACTCAACCTGGTCACTTCAGGAAAGTCATTGTGAAGTCGAAACAGCAAGAATTTTTTGTACATGAGTTTACATTTGGGCAAATATTTACATAAATAATTATATCATTAAAATAAATACAAACAGACACGTCCGAGTAGCAATTATTATCTTCGAAATGAATCGCCTAAAACAAACTACTATTGTAAATGTTACGGTTCCTGTACTTGAAATGTTGAGTATCTCGAACGAAAAGGTCGAAGACAACTGCCATCTTGACCCTGCCTTATAGCTCATATTCCCTTACATCAACGCCCCACACTCTAAGAATCAAACTATAGTCAATTTGAATAGGAATCGTGTCAATAGGGAACTTACAAGATTTCTATTCAAAATCTGATCAAATTTTGAATAGACTCTATTCAAGTATAATCAAATCTAGTAAACTAAAACAAATGACCATTTCTGAGTCGCAGCCATATGCTGCAATTGTCATATTGTCATTCAAGTTACCAAGGATGCAACCAATCTTATCTTCTTCACACTCAATATTTGATCAATTTGATTGCTCGTAAGTCCAATTGACACGATTTCTATTCAAATACTAGTTTCGATTAGACTCGTACGCCCTGCAAAATAATGTTTCAGAAAAAAATCCGCAATATTGTACAGCGCCAGTGAGGAGCCACACGCACATACACAACACATCAACACACACACACATAAACAGACACACCACAAACACAACACACACACACACACACACATCACACAACACAGCACACACACACACATCACACACACACACACACACACACACACACACACACACACACACACAAACAAACAAACAAACAATACCACACAAACACAACTCACACACACACGACACACAACACACAAACACACAAACACAACACACGCACAACGCCTACACACACACACACAACCACACACACACTGACACGCACACACACACACACACCACACACTACACACACACACACACGACACATCACACACACACACACACACAAGATCACATCACGACTCACCACAGTTTCTCCGTTTACAACTAGCTGGACAAACTTAGTGCGGAGTAATTTAACTCCAAAGGTAGCTATATGCCCCCAATTTCTGCAATAATTGTTATCATCACGTACTGAAACCGACATAAGTGTTGCCAAAGGTGGACGGATATGTTTCCCAAACAGTGGCATTACAATAGGTAGAGAGGTTATCAATTATCAGCTAGTGGATAAATAATGAACGTTTCGCGACTTTATTGCATTAGCCGCAATGAAAAATGTTTGAAGTACTCCCATGCTAACAGCGCTCAATGTCTAGCCGTACATGCAAAGGCTCCAAATATCTCAGGAATGTTTAATTAGGTGTGTAGCCTTCTCGCAATCTAAGAGCCTACTGAAAAAAAAAAATCTTTTGCCATTGTCCGAGTATTCAGTACCAGTTTAAATGGGGAGCGATCCTTTCCTTATGCATCCCCTTCACTCTTGGAATTCATCCATCAATTTGAAGAACCCTCTACGACACACCAAGTTATAATCCAGCCTTAAACCATTTATTCCAACAGGTCTAGATTTGACTGATTTGCCCAGCATTTTTCTAATATTTTTTTTCAAAACGCGCATAAAGAGCATATTATTATATTATTATTATTATTATTATTATTATTATTATTATTATATATTTATTTATTATTATTATTAATTATTATTTTATATTATTATTATTATTATTAAAGACACATATAACACTGTTGGAAGACCCGTTTAAAAATTGTTAACTTTGCTATCTAACATATCTGAACAGTGTTTGAATGACAAATGAAACACCCTAAACACAAAATTGGACAGTTATGCTGTCACAGTACAATATGTGCAGATACAAATTGGCACATAATTTTATACGGGCGATTAGGAAATCTGCCAACACAGTAGTCTATAGAGAAAAGCCTGGAATGGTTCTCAATCTGATTTTCACTTTTTTAAAGCACAAGTAATGCAATTGTTTTATATCACTGCAATTTTTCAGGGCTTCGTTTAGAACTGCTATCAAAGACAGCTACTAGTATGGGGAATCATGAGCTCAATTTTTTTAAACTGGAAACATGTTATACAGTGCCTTTAAGACAGACTTATCGTAGTTATTTGATAAAATCAAACGTTATTAATGTAAGCTTGATTTTGAAAGGGCATATGTATTCCTTATGTCCAATCTGTAGAATTACAAACTATTGTATATATCGTTCTGTCCCAGCCATGCTGGCCATTTGATGAGAGGTATGATACTGTCTGTTATTTTCAGGGCTTTGCCCGATATTTGAGTCAAGTATGTTGATTTTTACGCGATATTTTTTAAAATCTTTAATAAAATTGAGTTGTTGAATTGAGACGCCCAGGGGCGGCCCAATATTGATATCAGATATGGTTCGAGTTAAATTTTGGGGTTAAGGTATTTCAAGATTAACAAATAATCATTGGAGCATTAATGCTGAGAGCAAACTATGAGAGCAGAAACACATCTTGGTGATAAACTTTAAAAAATGGGATAAAATCGGATTTATGTAAGAAGTTAAAACATCACCTCTTATAACAAGTTTGGCGATACTTTTGAATACACCTCGCATTCATGTCTACCTTTAACTTTACTTCTTCGAAATTACTTCTCATCTTATAGTCATCACATTTTATCGTTATAATATTGTGATACACCTAAATTATTCTAACTTATTCATTTGTAAATCATCTAGACAGCCTGATTCACTGTACGTAGCTTTTCCATCTCGTACGTAATGTATGTAGATATACGGAGTAGATAAGATGAATAAATGGAGAGCACTAAGCTAGAGTTCATTGCTGGCGCTTGGTAAAAGGCGTTGTAGCATAAGCTTTACTCAAAAGGGCATTAACATGAAATTTCCACTTATTAAAAGAAACCAGTGATTAAGTTTTCGCAACTTCACAGGCTTGACAGAAGATCTAAAGCAGATCAGCATATTTGTTATTTCATGTGAAGTAATACAGTAAGCTTTCAAATTAGAATGATATTAACTGATAATGATTTTGTTTCTTTCGTTTTTTTCATTTAAAATGAAAATACAGAAGCAATAATAATTACAAAAGAAAAACAAGTCACAATTCAAAGTGTATAAATGTGTTTTTACCCATCGAAAATACTGCCAGACTGCCTTGTAGCTCAGTCTGATCAGTCACACGAATGTGTGCTCATTTTGCTTTGAAATAAATTGAACCTCTATACAGTTAAAGGAAGAAGCGCCAGCAACTAACAGGCTATAAGTTAAGAAAATATTCACTTCTCCAACAATAAGATTTCACTGGCATGCAGGGAGCTGACCATAGTGACCAATGCATCGCCACGCGACGTGTGTTAGCCCCACCCACACGTCGTACTGTAGCACTGTCTGAATTGATAAGCTTCTCCCCTATAGCTGTTTCTGCAAGTTTTTGTTAGTGGTAAAACTTACAAAAGACGTAAAAATAAACATCAAATTAATAATTATAGGCCTTGATGAGTGAGTATCAACAGCAGTACCCCTTATTTAGGCTGTTTTTGTCACTCATGTACTCAAATTCTCACAATACTCAACAATGCACTTTTATTCTTAACTTATGCCTGTTAGTGTAGTTGCTGGTGCCTTCTCCCTTTAAACGATGTCTTTAACTTACCCACAATCCGAGACTGAAGACTACCAGAAAATGCAGAACAACGATCACAATATCAACGGGGGCTAGGGAAGCCTCCTCGTCCGCCATCTTGAGAAATAGCCAGAGAGTTTTAAAACAAGAAGTTGGAACAATCAGTGCCAATCCGGGGAGGATATGCGTCTAATATTGTCAAACAAGCACCTTGACAAAATGGCCACAAAGCGCTCAAGAGTTTAAAAAGGGGCAGATATAGATACTACCTGTAGCAGTCATGGGCTATCAGACTAGTATCGCTAGCACTTATTATACAAATATAATGATAACGATACCGATAAGTGCCCAAGATTTAGGCAAATACACATCTTGAGTGTCCAAGGTTATGTAAGCGACTGATTTGCTTGTAATTTGTGTGCTCTCTCTGTAGGAGTGTGTGTGTGTGTGTGTGTGTGTGTGTGTGTGTGTGTGTGTGTGTGTGTGTGTGTGTGTGTGTGTGTGTGTGTGTGTGTGTGTGTGTGTGTGTGTGTGTGTGCGTGTGCGTGCGTGCGTGCGTGTGTGTGTGTGCGTGTGTGCGTGTGTGCGTGTGTGCGTGTGTGTGTGTGTGCGCGTGCGTGTGCGCGCGCGCGTATGTGTGTGTGTGTGTGCGTGTGCGCGCGCGCGCGTGTGTGTGTGCGTGTGCGTGTGTGTATGTGTGTGCGTATGTTCTTTTTGGACAGATTTTTATTTTGATGGCTCTGACAGTCTGTTATGGCTGAGTCTAGGCCTTTAAGACTGCTACACAAAATTATGGCAGTTTATACATTTTTTTTTTCAAAATCACCCCCGAAAACGCTTCTCCTGTATTTCTCAACGGAATTTTATTGTGTCTGTTTTGTCTGATATGGTGGCATCAAAATTTCTATGCAGAATTTTTATTTCATTAATATGCTAATGTATGTACATTTATTCAAACCAGCCAAAAACATATCTCCTTAATTCCCCACTATAGCTCGCTTGACTTAAATGACTTTGATATTTGATATTAGCTAAATTTGCTACATTGGGTTTTCACATTTCTATCCAGAATTTCCAAACTGAATCATTTTCTAAACTCTTGAACTCGTACTACACCGGTAATCAATAATTACGTTGATATATGGTGAAGGTTCAGAAGGTTCAGAATATACTTTGAACCCTGCATTTTCCTCACCCTGATTAGGGTTTGTTTGTTTGCTTTGTTTCGTAGTATTTACATTCCTTGATGACTTAAACTGACTAAAATAATGTAGGTAGGCAGACTTCATTACTTCCCAGGGAGCCTCTCTCGGAGACTGCAACTACCCCGGTTCAGAGCCATTTCCCCCAAATTTCCAGTTCCCCACTCATACCAAGGTCCATGCTCCTACTAAACTTTTTTTCCCCGCTGAATGAAGAAAACAGGAGTAAACCTTAGTTTTCTTTGTTGTTGAATTCTGCATATATTCACCCGTACTGATACCTCTTATTTGAACATACAGAATAATACAAGTAAAGGTATTTTGGGGGCAATGAAGAAAATCTGCCCTTGGAGTCGCTAGTTTGCTAGGCGGTCAAGGCGAGATAATCATATCTAATTGATTATGTTATCAATTAATAATTATGTTGGAGTTGCTAATGAACATGGAACATTTTGATTTGTTGTTAAACGTGCCTAGGCCACTTGGCATTAATTCTTGGATGAAAAAGGAGAAAGGCGTGGTGATGTTGTGATGTGATAACGCCATTTAAAACTCAGTGTGAATCGGCAGATTTTAAAGTCGGTGGAGGCCTTTCACTAATTCTTACGGAAACTTGCGGGGAAATCTGACTGTATATACATGTCTATTCACAGCCCTCTGACATTTATCAGTGTTGTGAGATGCAAAATGGGGCGTGGCAAGTCTCGTGATCTAGTGACCTTATGTTGTTGGCGCATGTATGGAAACTTATTACAACACTCTAAGTATAGGAGGAGCAGACGGAGGAGGATGTTGGAGCAGTAGGAGGAGGAGGAGGAGGAGGAGGAGGAAGAGGAGGAGGAGGAGGAGGAGGAGGAAGAGAAGAAGGATGGGGAGCAGGAGGAGGAGGAGGATGGGAGGAGGAGGAGAGGGATGGGAAGGAGAAGGAGGAGGACTCGAGAAGAAGAAGGAGGAGAAGGGGATGATGGGGAGGAGAAGGGGGAGGAATGATGATAATAGTAATAATAATAATAATAATAATAATAATAATAATAAGTATACTACTACATGTACTACTACTACTACTAGGCTACTACTACTACTACTACTTCTACTACTACTTCTTCTTCTTGTTCTTGTTCTTGTTCTTGTTCTTGTTCTTGTTCTTGTTCTTGTTCTTCTTCTTCTTCTTCTTCTTCTTATCATTATTATTATTATCATTATTATTATTAATATTTAACATTATTTCTTTTATCATTACCCTCATGATCCTTGTTATTATTAATGGTAGTGGTGGTAGTAGTAGTAGTAGTAGTAGTAGTAGATGTACTACTACTAGTAGTAGTAGTACATGTAGTAACAGTACTTAGTTGTTGAAGATTAATACAGATTACTAATTTTTTTACAATTCGCCTTCCATAATATGCTCACTCTAATCGGATATGCGTTGAACTGAACAACAGTGACCGAGCCGAGATCTGGCGAATTGTGAGCTTAAAATTTCACCGTCCCGAGTCTGAATCTACGCCATTCGTTCAGGGTTGTCGGTGGATGTTGCGGAGAAATCGTGACACGAGTTTGCAATTAATTGTAAGTAGAGAAGGGCAATAAACTGAAACCAAAAACTCGTGGTCGTCGTGGACAAATCAGCGATCAGTGTGGACAGGTGGAGACGATCGACGATGCTATCGCCTATTTTGTGTTTGGTACGGTACCGGTACCGGGTACCGTACCTTTACCGTAGCTCGCGTAGACCGTACGGTACGGTACCGGTACCTTTCTGCCACGTTGAAGTCGGAAATTATTAAGGGGCTCTTGCGCTTGAGTGAAAAATCAAGGTCTCTGGAGGTGGAGCTAAGATCTAAAACCAATCAGGGTATTAAAGCACAATTCGAGATCCAATTTTCCAATGCTCACGAAATCTGGAAAAACGAACCAGAATCTCATTTTTCGAATGTTTCCCAAATGGGATAACGGCCAGAATCCAGAATCCAGATGGAAATAGAATCTGGGATTTCGGATTCTGGATATCGCCGCAGTTTTCACTTTTTCACATCTTATTTTCTAAATTTCATTTCCGTTTTGAAACCGGTCACGAAATCTGAAAAAACGAA
>JZLH01S0364629.1:6075-42585 GCA_001188425.1 Eucidaris tribuloides
AAACTGTAAAATCGAGCGCAGATAACCTTCTTGACCTATCGGTTGAATTGAATAATATAATACCTGAATACATGATGGTTTTTAGAAAATGAACGGGCAAGGTGTGTTTACTGAAAAGCAACATAATCACAACTTTGGAAACACAACTGGAAATGAAATTCATTTTGGTCGGATCATTCAACGAGTTAGAATTTGACTCTTGTAAGTTAAATGAAGTAAAAAGGTTGCCGAAATGACGGGAAACCGTATAAGGTAAACCTATATTATTATTATTATCATTATTATAAGCATACAACCCAGTATAGGAGGAATCCTGACAATACGGTTTATTCCGTCACAATAGGGCAGGAGAGTGTTACGGCAAAATAGGTGTGCGTTAAGGGGAATCAAAACAATAGGCCAGGAACAAAAGAATTCACCCTAAGGTTGCAATTGTAGTTATTATTATTATTATTATCACTACTTCTACTACTTCTAATATTATTATCAACATATTGCATCTCTCACAGCCATGAATTTCACATTCATATTAGGTGGAGGCAGACAGTGACAATTAGACAGAAAATGTTAACACAATCCAGAAATCACATTTAACAACCACACATAACTTGGTATGTTGATATCTTCAGAAGATAGAGAAGTAGATGAGACAAGCTGATTACTGTATAGTAACAGGACTATGTCATAACCAAGGCATAAGTGATATATATTGCTTTGAAACAGCAAATTTCATGAACTTGTAGGAATCCAGAAATCTTACTGACAACGTCCACATCCAACTGTGGTATGTCAACATCTTCAGAAGATAGAGTAGTAGATGAGACATACTGTATGGTGTGTACTGTATATTCAAAGTACTAAAAAATAAATAATGCATGAGCGACTATTTATGTTTTTGTTTTTTGAAAACAGCAAATGTCTTGAATTTGTATGAATCCAGAAATCACAATGAACCATCCAACAGTTGTGGTATGTTGATATCTTCAGAAGACAGGAGTAGTAGATAGTCAATGATTTTAAAACTTATATGTAACAACCACTGTAAAATTGAATTACAAATAATTGATCATGGTAAATATTGTATAGCAAACAATAAATTACCCTCAGTTTCTTTTTTGGGGGGAGGGGAGTGTAAATGTGTATTGATACATTTTTGGCAGTATGTTCACATCAGATGATGATAGCTAAAACAGCCTAAAACAGCAAAAAGAATGAAAATAGCTTCTACTCTTTACTCCAAAACAAACTCTGGCAAAATTTAACAGATTATCACAACGCCCATTTTTGGAGTCCTTGGACTTGGCCTTGAACTGAGGCCAGTTTACGAACCCTATGAGAGAGTAAAGTCTTTGGGTGGCCTTGGCCTCAGAACTAGTGGCCTCTGCACAACACTGCTTGACATGTACATGTATTGTGTATTTATGAAATGTAAATTGATTTACAAAGATTTGATCATAGTAAATATTGTATAGTAAACAATAAATTACCTTGTTTCTTTCTTCTTTTTTTTGGAGGGGGGGGGTGGGTGTAAATGTGTTTTGATACATTATTGGCAGTATGTTCACATCAGATAATGATAGCTAAAACAGCAAAAAGAATGAAAATATCCTTTACTCTGTACTCCTAAACAAACTCTAGCAAATTTTAAGACATTGTCACAAAGCCAATTTTGGGGATCCTTGATCTGAGGCCACTGTACAAGTTACAACCAAAGAGAAAGTAACGTTTTTGGGTGGCCTTGACCTTGAAACTAGTGGTCTCTGCACAACACTGCATGACATGAATTGTGTATTCATGAAATGTAATGAGAATGGGGAACAAATGGTGTCATTTTTTAGGTGGGAATAATGCTTTCTGACAAGAGACTCATGGACAAAATTTGAATGTTAATTTCATATACCGTATATCATTTCAAAATACCATGCAAGGCTTAGTCTGTTGACCCATCTAGCTTCTAAGCATATTATAATCAAACATTGTATACCCAATCCCTTGGGGACAACAGGCTTCTACAAAACCGATACATTGCACACTCAGAGATGACGGTCTTCTACAGGAGTCCAGGAAATATGACAAATTTTTTAGTCAAACATTAAGTAGAAGATAGTTGCATTGTCTAATGAGTCTTTTCAATAAAGCGCACATTTTTGACCAGTCAAATTAAGAAAGTAAATAGTTAGTGTAGATTATTTACAAAAAATATAAATTTTATGGATTTATATTCTCTTCATGTTGAATCAAGTAAAAAAAATCAGGTCATTGCTCATTGAGCAATATTGCCTTATAACAGCACACTGAGGAGTAAAATATAAGACAAGTATTTTCATTAATTTTACAAAGTTCTCCTACCTACCTTACACAGACTGCTGAAACTTTCCACCGATACAACGGTCCTGGTGTCATCTGCAGGTGTCAGACTTGGGATTTCAAACTCCATCTCCTCCGTATCTGACTCCTCAATCTGGGAACCAAAGTGTCTGCCAGTGTGTTTGTCATGCTTCGTCCGCCAGGTAATTTTATCCTCAGTTGCTGCACGATGTTCTTTGTCGGTGTCTACACTTTCTCTTCTGCTTCTGTTTTTCGCTGCTTTGGATGAGCTTTTACTTCTTTTTGCTCTCCATCTACATCTTTCACCCTCTTATCCTGCTTCAGTTTACGGGCAAGGCTCCTGATATCATCTTTTACAGTCGACCTGGAAGATGGCATCTCTTTTTACTTGGAGCAAATCTTGAGCTCTCTTTTGGATGTGACAGCGCAGACTTATTTACTCTTTCTTCTGTTTGCGCTTTCCTTGCTCGCTCCTCGTGAACGGCTTTCTTTTGTTGTTCTTGTCCTCTCCTTTCTGCAGAATCAGCTCTAATAGATTTGTCTGTCTCTTTGACGGTACGTTGCTTCTTCACAGCTTCCATCATTTTGCAATGTCTTGAAATGGTTTCTTGTGCATGATGTAGGACGTCTTGATCTACATCAACCTCTGAATCCTGGTCATCTGTGCTGATTGCTTGTTTTTTCTTCTTACTCGCAATTTCATCATCCATACCATCCCCAGGATCACATTTTCTTTTCTTTTTGTCACTATCATGAAGACTCCTACGTCTGATGATGCTCTCCATGTGTGCAGTCAACAGATCGTCCATACTCGTCTCCCCTTCTGTCATACTTTCTTCATCCCTGGAAGCTTGTCTGGATTTACTGCGAGATGGTATCTGGGCAGGAATCTTCTTCTTTGCTGATTTATCATTTGCTCTATTGTCTCTTTCCTGGACAGAAGCATCTGGTATAGTTTTGGGAGTTTTCTTCACAACTTTGTCACTGATTTCATTTTGCTCCTCTAGTAAATCTTCTCTTTCTTCACCCTTCTCTCTGTCATCAACATCTTTTCCAGACCTTTTCTTCTGTTGCCTCTGTTCCACTTCATGTCTACTATCATCCATGGACTTCTTGTCAGAGCTTTTGTCTTGTCTTCTGGGTGGCAGACTCTTCATGACAGACTTCACAAACTGTGAGATGTCTCTATCATGATAGGCATCATCATCATCATCCATCACTCCTTTGGTTTTCCTCTGTCCAAGGTTTTCTTTTGGCACATAGACTGCTTCTCTCATGACCTCTATCTCAGGGTAGTCATCCATTTCTTCCAATCTCTGTACAACATGTTCAGTCTTCTTCTTCTCACTCATCTCCTTGTGAATCTTCTGAATGTACTCCTCATCACTGTCTAGCTTTCCTCTCATCTTCTTCCTCGATGGAGTCCTCGGCATTTCTGCCTGCTCCTCCTCCCGCTCATCTTCCATTACACCTTGTCCATTCACTCCATCACCATCACCGCCACCTGAAATACTTGACTTGCCCACATCTCTCTGATGAGTTTGTTTCTTGCCACTCCTCATTTGCACAACTTGTTTTGATGGACCAAAAGTGAAACTTTCTGGTACAAAATCATCCTGGGTATTATTTTCCATGCTGAACTTTGAAGCTGTCTGGCTTTCACTATTATTCAAATCTTTTGTAGATGACTTTCTTTTTCTTCCATCAACCTTTTGTGTATCACCACCTGCTTCTGGAAAGGTCTTTGAGGGTCTGTGTTTTCCCTTTGGTCCTACACTACTTGCTTCAGACGAATCTTCAAATGTATAAGGGTCCTTTCCCACAGAGAGTTGTGAAGTCGAATCTGCTTTGGCTGTCTCTGGCTTAGTGTTGCTGGGTACGATGACAATCTTATTACTGCGGTTGGGCTGCTCTGAGGTAAAGTGCAACCTGCCAGCTTTCACTCCTAATAATAAAACAGAACAGGTAATGGTATACATTTGCTTGAATTCATATCATATGTGGAAATCTCAATTCACTGCAAGTTAAATGTATCTCAAAATTTACTTGAAGTGTTGCATTTAATAAAAAACAACAGAATGTACAGGATGTTGCAAACCAGAAAATTAAATTCCACATATGAAATGTGTCAATAGATTGAGTTTCAGAGAAAAAACACCTTACCACATACTAACACAATTTTTTTAGCATTCATGATATTTGCAACACTTCAAATCTTTAATTTCACCTTTTTTACCGTTTTTGACTACCACTAGTATGTACTTGTGCACATTTGATAACAATGCTCTATGTCTGAAATAACAATGTCAATAAATCTAATTTTTACAGTGCCCAGCACACTTTACAGATAACTCAGCCTTTGATGGGAGTCATACTTACTACACTCACAGAGTTTTTAACACCTCAAACCACCAAAAATCAAATAAAGTTGACATGCATTTTTCTTTTCAATACAAGTGCAAGAAGGTCCGATAGTGCAATTTCTTCAGGTTACATAAAATCTCTTGACACTTTGATTTGTTTAAAGGTGTAATGGCACAAAATTTTGATGGGTGAGGGTCTAATCAATTCTGTATTTCTACCCAGTTTTTAAAAATAACAGTGAACATTTCATTGAACAACTAAAATTGCTTTCTTATTCTTTTATTTTCTTATACCAACTAAAGGTTACACTTAAATTATATATTATTTACCTTTGTCAGGTCCAGCACTGCCTCGGCTCTGGGTACTCTCTTCTGTTATATCACTGAGCAGAGGGCTGGGGAATCGACCACTACTGAAAGTGAAAGTACGGGATAAAATATTTTGAATACACATGTCATGCCAGGACTTTACAACTTGCTCTACATGCTACTTTTACTTAAAGATAACATAAATTTTGTGTCCAGCATGCAGAAGGGAGCTGATGAAGTACAAAATGCATGGCATTTACTATCTACAGATTAACATATTAAACAACCACTCATGTTTGCAAGTCCATTTTTCAAGCCTAGTTGCATGATTTATGTCTATAAGATTCTCCATCCAATGGTACGACTCAAATTCTCAGTCTATCAGACTGTCTCTCTACAGGGAATTCCTCCCCCCCCCCCCTCCAAATAAAAAATAATAATAAAAACACTGCACTGTTATTACAAATATAACATATGCTTACCTCAATACATGTATATACTGGTGTTTCCATGAAAATTACAAATACTCTCCATTTGTAGATAATAATCTTATTTTATATACCCTATGCTTTTCATTTATAGCTATCCTTAAAAGTTAACGAGGCATCTGTTAGTGTCCATTTGCACGCAATTATACTTTTAAAGGTAGTAGTACCTTTTTCTTTCAGACGTCATTGGTGGCTGGGAGTCAGGGACAATATCAGTATATCTCTCGTCTGGAGCTGAGCTAGGGATTACAAATTCTGTAATGATAAGAAAAAATGTTACATTAGTATACATATTAACATAATCCTTTCCAATGAATATTGTCAAAGGTGTTTGTATGAAGGTTTTAAACACTAGTAACAAAAATTCTAAAGCACTCTACCAGATCATGCAGTGGAATTGATTTTTAATTATGTAGCAAGATAATTACATTATCATGTTTTGCTTGCATTCAATCTAGCTAACCAATAAACACTCCATTAAAAATAAGAAATAGGCTAGAGTGGTACACATGCTCATGCACCATTCACAAAACGATTTCCAATCTCATTCTCCAAAATATTATGACAGGAATGAATTTGTACTAGATGTGTGTAAGTTTAACTTTTGTGTTCACATGATTCTTGCTGAAAAATATGACCAATAAAAAAGGACACAAAGTACTGATGTTAAAAAGAAAGCTTTTATCTGTCAGCTTCAATCTAGTTAATCCAAGGATTTGGAACTGAAGAAGACAGCATTATTAATTTACCAATATGTAAAGTGAAAATAGGCAGTATAAATGCAAATTTAATTTCTATGAATGCATCAAGGATGCCTTTTATTATGTCTGAGAAAGCACATACAATCTTTGAGAATAACAACCCAATGTGTTTACATTTTATATATTGACCTAGAACAATGATTTTTACAAAGAAATGTTGCATATTTTTTTGCTTGGGGATCACTCAAATAATCAAGTTAAGAGAAAACTTTTTCAACCATCATTTGACACATGAAACATTTATGCTGGCATAATAATGATAAATTACCTGCATTTTCAGCAGCTAGTTCCCTGGCAGCAGCCTTTTCATCTACATATGGAAGGTCAGAAGTCACTGCTTTGTCCCTGGGATCCGGTGCATTCATGAGCTCACTGGCTGTGAACTTGATCCTATCAGCATCCTTCATCTCAGGACGGTGGGTTCGTCTTCCCCTCACAGTCGACTTGGGAACCACAAAATCTTGAGACGAGTTGTCAGATGCAGAAACGGTGTTACTGATCAAAATCTCGGTAGACAGGTTGGTAGTACTCTCATTGACTTTCTTATTAGTCCCACTCTGTTTCTTGTCTCCAGGCTTTGTTTTAAATTCTCTGGAATCTTCGCTACCATCTTCTGAGGTCTGAATCTTTTCAAAGTCATTCTGCTTCAGTTGTTTCTTCACAGATTCCTTTCTCTTTGTCCTACCCTTCTTTTTTGACTTCTTCTCTTCTTCCATTTGATTCTCTTCAATCTCACTGTCCTGATCTGCCATCAAAACAGACTTGTCAGAGTACAGCTTGAATTTTCTGCCATGTTTTGACTTATTCTTTGAGGCCAAAGGCTCAGAAGGGACAGCAATCTCTGGTGATAGAACCTTATTTTGTTGACTCGAGGAAGCGCTACGAGTAACCCTCTGACTAGCCGGCTGTGGTGCATTATCAGTTTTCTTCTTCCTTCCTCTCCTCTTCTTCTGCTTCTCTTCAGCTTTGGTGACACTCTTCTCACTCTCTTGACTCAACAAACTCTGTGATTGAGAATCTGGGATGTAAGTCATTTTCAGCTTATCAGACACCTCTTCCATCAAGCCTATTTCTTTTCCTCGCTGTTTCACTGACTTTCCTCTTTTACCAGAAGCTTTCTTCACTCCTTTGCTCACACCTGTTTCCCTCTCACCCACTTCATCATTTCTTTGCGTATCTTTCTCCAAATTTACTTCACCACTGGCTTCCTGTTTGTCTTTCTCTCCAGAATCCTTGCCCATAACCTGATCAGCCACCTTTCTTGATACTGGTACACTAGGTGACTCACACACCTGCACTGCAGCCTTTGGCACTGATATTTTACTGGGCGTGGCCCTTTTCGTTTTGGCTGATTCAACATCACTCTTCCTGGTTGTCGTGTTTTCTTTGTCAGCTACTGTAATCTGAAGAGGAGTCTTGACTTTCTTTGTTGCTGAATGTTGACGAGGTGGTGTCTTAGGTTGTGCGAATCCTTTGAACCAAGAATATACATGAAATATTGCGTTATTAAGACATGAATATTGACAACTTTATGGGATGACAGGGGCATATCCTGAGCTTTTTATAAAGGGGGGGGGGTTGGGTGGTATGCGAGGGAGCGTAGCGACCGAGTCCAAGCGAGCGGAGCGAGCAAGGGGGGAGGGTGTGGGAGGGGGCTGTCCCCCCTCCCGACAGTAGGGAAAATTTTTGAAATCTGTGTGTGAAAATGGCGTTTTCTTGCATCTAAAACACCACTATTTTGGTATAGAGGTCGTTGTCAAATTAACCCCCAGACTCTGTGACATTTGTTCGCCCAACCCCCCCCCCAAAAAAAAAGAAAATACTACTACTACTACTACTACTACTACTACTACACTAACTAACTACTTAATAAATAATAATAATAATAATAAATAATAATAAATAAAATAATAATAATAATAATATAATATTCAATAATTAATAATAATATTAATGAATAAACTGAAATAAAATACATAGAAATAGAATAAAATAAAATTACAAGTTTAAAAAAAAAAGGATAAGATTTAAAAAATGGTCCCCGATTTTTTTTTTTTTTTTTTTTGGGGGGGGGGGGGTTTGCACCCCCCAACCCCCCCCCCCCCTCAGAATCCGCTTCTTGGCATGTGAGCAGTAATAGTAAAATGAGCAAAAACATTAAAATAATGATAAAAGCACATGCCAGATGGATAACGTATATGTACAACTGTTTTGTTGTTGTTTTTGTGAGGGAACCGTGATGGTGTCATAAAATTAGCTGTTTTGAGCATCATTTATTTTCATTTGTGTGTCTTTTTCAGACCTACAAGTAACTATATAGGGATAATTCTCTAAGCGTGCAAAGCAAGTTTAGTGGTTTGGGAATATTTTGACATCTTTAGTCATAAAATTCTTAGTTTCATGAAATAGTCACTTTAGCACACACCATGTTGATGTTGGTTTGTGTATTGTTCTTGTTTTTTGAGGTGGATACCTCCAAGCCCTACTTGCCCAATAATATGTGAGTTAGGATGAATAGCAAAATAGCAACACCAAAATACATTATATAATCAAACGACCTAATTGTTCCAACTTCGCATCTTATGAACATTATCTCATCATAGACAACTCCATGTACCATCATACCATTGATAGATTTCTTCTTCTCAGAAGATTCTGATGTGACAGAATGAGAGGGTGTGGTCGACGCGGTGGAGGAAACGACTGACATTCGGGTGGGCGTGGTCATGGGCACCAGGGGGATGGATATCTTGCGTCTCACTGGGGTGCTTCTGACATCACTGTGATCAGCTTTTGTCTGCAGACAATGATACAAGAATTCAATGCAAAATAATTTATCATCTGTCATAAAAACACAGAAATTTGAATCCACTCACAAAACAATACAAAAGCAATATAGATAAAGTGACATATCAACAACTAGTAAAAATTGGAATCCACTTGCTGGTAATTTAATAACACGCAGTTCAATTACACATGTAAATATATATAAAGCCACCACAAAGGAGCTCAATTTGATTTATTTGCTTTCTCCACACGTTAAATTTCATAACAGCATCATGCCAGTATTCAGTTCAACAGAAAAATTTCGAGTAACTTCAGGTTTTCTTCAATGTGTATTTCAATATGATACCACAGTGTAAGCTCACTAGGTTCTACACGACCAAAAAAGAAATGGTTTTTGTTAAGTTGATTTATCAAATAATTCTTAATTCACAAATTGTAATGAACATTACACCACTGTTAAGTGTATAAAATGTATTGTAACTTTCATACCATTTTTTATTTTTTTTCATACGATGCAACACTCAAAGCATACAGCGAATTTAAATTAAGACAGAAAATTGTCACAGTCTTAGTGCAGGGGAAAACTACAGCAAGGGGGAGGGGGAGGGGAAGGGGAAGGGGAAGGGGAAAAGGGAGGGGGAGAGGCAAAAGGGAGGGGAAAGGGGGAGGGGAGGAGAGGGGAAGGAGAGGGGCAGGGGAGTGGAAGAGGGGGGAGAAGTGGAGGGGAAGGGGAGGGGAAGGAAAGGGGAATACGAGGGAAAGAGGGAAGGAAAAGGGGAGGTTGAGGGGGAAGGAGAAGGAAAGACAAGGGCAAGGTTGCGTGGGGAGGTAGGTTGTTAATGTTATGCTCACAAAGCACATAGAGTTAACTAAATACCTGGACAGGTCTCGTCTCCTTTTGCAGATCATGGTTGGCGTCCCTGTCCACATATCCATCAGTCAGCATCTGAGGCATGTTACTCAAACCCCAACTGGTGTTCTTGGCCCTATTTACCAAGATGTTGACCTTGCTCACAGAGGCCCTGCGGATTGCTGTAGGTGACTGAAGAACCTGTGAGAGGTAGAAGAAAGTATGACGGACTCTGACCAGAGACAGAAACATTTTGTTTTTTGGAAAGGAGCAAAAATATGATTACCAGAATGTGATTATAAGAATTAACTTTTAGGGTCACTGGGTCAGGGTATTTGAGCCTGTGTGTACATTCAAAATGAAATTCTTTCTGTTGACTTTGCAAATGCCATTTGTACCTACATGTCAATTGAAAACTGTGCACTTATCGCCATTTTCTCATCTGAAAATCCTCAAAGAAGTATATTGTGCAGTCCACCCTTCTCAAATGTGTTTAGCTGGTAAATGTGAACAAATATAACATAAATCGTATTCAAAACTAGGACATTTTCACTGATCAGGACAAGAGAAAGTGGAAGGAGGGAGTGTTATCTTGGCACCAAACTCGGAGACCCATCGTAAGAAGAACATTCTAACTTTATAAACAATGATGATTAACAATGTCATACCATCTAGCCAGGGGTGGCACCACAAGGGGGCAGCTGCCCCCCCCCCCCCCAATTTTTCCAAAGTAATGAAAATGGGGATTTTACCATTTTTTGAAAATTTTGCCGCCCCTTCCCCCCATTAGCAGGCAAAACATGTTTTTGGTTGTTGTTGGCCCCCGCTTGTCAGATGACGTTTACCTTGTAATTTGGCAGGAAAAAATGGCTTTGGTCGCCTTCTGCCCCCTGCCCCCTGATTGTTGGATGATGATTGGCTTGTAATTTGGCAGGTAAAAACATTTTTGGGTGGGCAAAATTTTCCCTGACAGATTTTTGCCCTTCCTGAGATTTTATCCTCGCACCACCCCTGCATCTAGCTCACTTTACCTCAGTGGATGTCATGTTCTTCTCTGATCCGAGAGAACCAGCCAGGGCTTCAAACAAATCAGTTCTTGGTTTGAAGACAATTGAGGCAATGGTCTCATCACTGGTACAGAATGGCAGGAATGCACTTCCAGGCTCTGTAAGCATCATTTCCAGTATAATGCAGCCATCATGTTCTTCTGCAATCAATCAATCAATTAAATACGTAAAGAGCTGATTTGTGGTAACAATCATTGATATGAACTAGGGTTGATGGACTAAAACTTATTAATGTACGTTTGCCATCCAGATCAAAACTTCACAATTAGCGTCTATGGATAGACGCATTTACATTAAAGGGAGAAGGCGCCAGCAACTAACGGGCATAAGTTAAGAAAATAAATGACATTGTGAGTATTGTGAGAATTATGGTACATGGTGACAAAAACAGCCTAAATAAGGGGTACTGTGTGATACTCACCCTTATCAAGGCCCTATAAATTAGTTAATTTGTGTTTATTTTACGTCTTTGTAAGTTTTACCCTAAGACAAAACTTGCAGAAACAGCTATAGGGGGAGGAGCTTATCAATTCAAACAGTGACGGTGCGGCTAACACACGTCACGTGGCATTGTATTGGTCACTCATGGTCGACTCCCTGCAGTGCACGTTCAATCTGATTGGTTGGCAAGAACCAGGGTTGGGCCAATTACCTTCCTAATTACATTCTTAATTACATTTTTTAGAGTTGCCAAGGACAACAAGCAGGTGTTTACTAACATGACAATAACCTCTTCTGGCTAGGCCAAGCAGGCCTTTGTCATTATGATTTCCACCAGGCCAAGAATGTAATTAGGAATGGAATTGCCCATCCCTGGCAAGAACTCAAATATTTTCTTAACTTATGCCTGTTAGTTGCTGGTGCCTTCTCCCTTTAAGGCACTTTACAAATTACCACTGCAACTTCAATAAAATAGTACAAGATACAAATGATATCTTCGCTGTGTACCTGACAATTTATGATTTTGGTCAATCACAGAAAAAAATTTATGTTGATGTTGCAAACTGGCTTGCAATTGCCATAATCGTATGTTCCTTTTGTCACAATATGCTAAATTTAAATAACCTTTCTAATAATACAGTTTCTAATTGTTATAAATCACAACTTTACCCAAAATATTATTGACAAATATATATAGAAAATGATGAATTACTCATTCACCTTTACCCTTTACTCTGCGGTACAAATACCTACAATGTGCTAGTTACTGTATACACTGAATATTTTGCAGTGGTTTTATTTTCGCGAATTTCGCGACTTACTGAACGCGAAAATTTTCACTTCCTGTCATTTCTGTACAAAGTGAATGCAAATACACTAAAATCGCGAAAATATACCCTCGCGAATTCGCCGTTTTGAAGCAAAATCGCGAAAATATATGGACGCGAAATACATGGCGTATACAGTACTTCATGAGGCAAATTATTGTATGTAACAATGTTTTATATACTCAAAATGGGCACAAATTATAATTCCTCAGGCCGAGTTCTTATACTATTTAGTTTTAGACAAAAAATGATATCCTTTACTGTCTACGCAAGACAAACAAATTCATGCCTTGCATAATAAATTTCACCTGTACCAGGGAAAGATCAAGAGAGAAGTCATCATTTAGAAGGGAAATTCTACAAAAAAAATAAAGGACTGAGCAACTCTGAGAACTAATTATTCCAATAATTACAATCAAAATAGTCTGTGCTAAGCTGAACAACCAAAGTACATTGGAATATTTACACTGAAAACTCACATATCACACGAAAGGACAAAATTAAGAAAAACTCACCACTTATGCAATACTCTTTCACTTTGTCTCTGTGGAATGTCACAGTCTCCCACAAGCCACCTTCCTGTAGGACAAAATTGATGGGTTAAAGAGTTCTTTCATTGATAAAGAGCAAAAGTAATTTAACAAAGTGATTTTGCACTTTTAACACTTAGCATGCTATTTCAATTATAGCATACAAGATGCAGTTTTATTTGATTGAAGATTACATAAATACCATGTATGACAAAAATAATGCCAATTACAGACATTATAAATTACATTTTGCACTTAAAAAGTTATTCCTACAGTATTTGTGTCTTTTGAATCTTCCAAAAAGAAAGCAATTAATACAAATTTTGATTGCTTGGTTTAATTTTACAATTAATGTGGCAGGCATTTGATTCATCAGTGGTAAGATTGGAATAATACATCAGCTAGTGAAAAAAGTGATCACAAACTGCTCGGTATAAAATACCTGCAAGTACATGGTAAGCTTAAGTGTGATCTGTCACCATGATACCCTGATAGAGTCACACATCCTGTGATACATAAACATGGAAAGGAAAATACTTCAAGTGAAAAATATAAGCTTTCAATCTTTTGCAATGTGTGAAGGTCGTAAAACTTTTTTATAATTGAGGACACTTCACTTTCATACTTTATACTTAAATTACCATACATGTATTTGGCAATTTCCTTACCTTTGAGTTGTGCATGTATCACGGTATCAGGGTAAAGGGTCACAAATGTTTATTCGTTGGCTAAATCTACTTTAAAGATACTATAACACTGTGGAAGACCCATTTAAAAAAATGTCGAACTTTGCTATCTGACATATCTGACAGTGTTTGAATGGACAAATAAACACCATAAAACACAAAAGTTTGGACAGTTATGTTGTCACTAGTACAATATGTGCAGATACAAATTGGCACATTAATTTTATATCAGGTGATAGGAAATTCTGCAGCACAGCATTCTATGGAGAAAAGCTGGAATGGTCTCTCAATGATTTTCACTTTTTTAAAGCACTTAATGATTGGTTTACACTGCAAATTTTTTTAGGGCTTTATTTTTAAACTGTATTAAAGACACTAATAGCATGGGGAATCATGTAGCTCAGATCTTTTAAACAGGAAACATTGTTATACAGTGCCTTTAATTGGCGTTTCTCGCTATCGACAATTCGTCATTCACCAGCATTCAGCAGTTGAGGGCACACTGTCCAAAAGACATAGAGATAGATAAGAAAACAAGAGTGCGCACTGCGTATACCGCGCGCGCAATGCTGCTGTGCCGAACTGTACGGGCCAGGCGCCATCTTAATCTGGGCAAAATGTGCACTTTGCCCGGATTCCCCACACACGGACACTACATTTACCGTGGGATATAATTGATCTTAACGGGATATTTTGGTGGAGAACGGTCTAAAGACTAAGTAAAATGTGCGTCGATCCCAGTGCAACAATCTTGTTGACCCCAGTTGTTACTTTATAACTATTTTTGCCATTTTGAGGCTAAAATTACAAATTTTGGTAAAAAATCAGATTTTCGGTCAAAAAACTTTAATAGAGAGGTTTTAAAAAGCACATACTATCAATACATATGCTCTGATTCCAGAAAATGCATTCTTATCAACACAACTTGCCCTCTTTGGGGGCATTAGTCCACTTTTCTGCAAAAATCACAATTTTATGATTTTTGGTAAAAATTTCATAATTTATAGCAGAAACAACAAAATGAAACAAAATGACCAAAATATCCCTTGTTGGGTAAAAGAAATGCTTCGGCACACACCTTAACACAGGATAGACTTGTTAAAACCTTTTCATTAAATGCTATGATGTGATTTATTAATTTTGACCAAAACTGATTAAAAAGTGGCATTTTGACCCAAAATGCCAAATATGCCAAATAGGCTAGTCGTAATGAAGTAAGTTGGGTTGATGCTAGCATTTTTAGATTCTGCACATATTTTGACAGCGTTTGTACACAATATTAGCTTCTCTACAGTTACATGCATAATTTTCCAATTAAAAATCAATTTTTTTTTTTTACCAAAAAGGATAAAAATCATTATTTTTCACCCAAAATGGCCACATGGTCTAAATTGGGGTATCATGGGTTAATACATTTATGCATAGGCCTAAAATAAAATTATAGGCTTGTCAGAACTCAAATCCGGGTTAAAATCTAATTTTTGACCAAAATCATAAAAATGTGATTTTTAGCCCCAAAAGTGGCCTAATGCCCCATATTGTGCAATTTATTTGATAAGAATTAATTTTCTGGAAACAGAGCATATCTATCCATAGGATAGGCTTTTTAAAACCTTTTTTTTATGTTCTGACTGAAAAATCATAATTTTTACCAAAAAATTGATTTTTAACCTCGAAATGGCAAAAATAACCAAAATATAACAACTAGGATCAAATAGATGTTGTTTTGACATCAGCGCATATTTTTATCCAACATTCTTCAACTTTCCGCATCAAGAACTCCGGCTAAAAGCAATTATGGTTTATGTGCGTCTCTACGGGAAATCCTGGCAAAGATGGCGGACGGCTCTACGTGTCGGCACAGGCATTTGATCTAGTACGTCCTCTTGTGTTCTCAAGTATATATCTCTATGCCAAAAGAATTTGGTCCCCCGCAAACTTCCGGTTTTATATACATCAACACTGACACTCCGACGTTATTCAGTAAAATCATGAATTTGGCAGACATCCCTGTGTATTATCTATGAAAGTTGGAAATAAGTTGGTCACACAAGTCGAACTAACGTGAAAACTATGCATGTGCACACTAATGGTAGCGCCCGCTATTGCCGAATGCCATATATTGTCAATAGCGAGAATCGATGAGTGGTGTAAGGTGCAAGTTCATCATTTTGGTGTCATGAATTACTAGTAACATTACCTCATCACTAGCAGCACCCTCATCAGCTACATACAATGTGACAGAATGACTTGCAGTGTTGAAGTCAACCCAGAAGTCACTTAGATGCTTGTCGTTGGGAAGTTTTAACTGTAGGGTGAGAAGCCATATCAGAAGGAGAAACATCAATCACAATAAAAAGAAAGGAAGCAAGAGAGACAGAAAGAAAGGAAAAAACAAACAAAGAAGGAAGGAAGGAAGGAAAGAAAGAAAGAAAGAAAGGTAGCTCACAGAAACACAGAAAGAAACTAGAAACAAATGAACAAACAAATAAAGCACAAAAGAAAGAAAGAAAGACAGAAAGAAACTAGAGAAGTTCGACTGCGTGCAGTCGATGGGTATGCCTCCGCCCGTGCGCCCACTATGTAGCAGAGCACAACCTAATAATATCAACAGTTAGCACTCTTAACTGAAGTTATACTGTAGGTTTGGCACAAAGTTCATTGACCTTTGACCTTAACCTTTGACCCCTGTAACTCTACCATTTTTTTTTTGGGGGGGGGGGGTTATGAACCTTAACTACCAAATTACATCAACTGTGAGCACTCCTAACTGAAGTTATAAGCAGAAAATGACATTTTGGGACAAAGTTCATTGACCTTTGACCCCTGTGACTCTACCAAAACATTTGTCTTTTTTTTCTTAACCTAACTACCAATTATATCTACATTGAGCACTCCTAACTGAAGTTATAGGCAGAAAATGACATTTTGGGACAAAGTTCATTGACCTTTCACCCTTGACCTTGACCTTACACCCCTGTGACTCTACCAAAACATTTGTCTTTTTTTTCTTAACCTAACTACCAAATTATATTAACAGTGAGCACTCCTAACTGGAGTTATAGGCAGAAAATGTCATTTTGGGACAAAGTTCATTGACCTTTGACCCTTGACGGATTTGTCCCAAAATCTAATCAATTCATCCTTGCCTAGTGGTTCATTCCTGGTCCAAGTATCATTAAAATCCCTCCAGCTGTACTTCAGTAATCTTGTTCACAAGAAAGTGTGGACGCACGGACGCACGGACGTACGGACGTACGGACGTACGGACGCACGGACAGACAACCCGAAAACATAATACCTCCAGCTCCCTAACGGGGCGGAGGCATAAAAAGAAACAAAGACAGACGGACACAAGTAAAGGGACAAAGAGAGTAGAATAAAAGACAGAAAACAAGGAAAAAACCCAGAAAGACAGTCAAACAGAAAAAAGAAAAGACAGACCGACAAAAAGCAAAAAGAAAGAAGAAAGGATGGAGGCTGATTATATTATATGTCAATGATACTTTCTTCTCCATTTCAGTTGAGAAAACTTGATATAACCCACATGATCCATATAATTAAACACTGCAGCAATGAGACATATTGCAGAGTTGAAAGTCAATGAGAGTCTCGAGTGTCATCAAAATCCTCCCAAGCGTTGATAAGATTTTATCCCCATAGGTCCTTGAGAGTTTGACGACCTCATAATATTAAACCCAATTCTTGATTACATTTCTAGAACCACCTGAAAGGGGAAGGACGTCCTGGGACATTGTCTTTACTCATAATTGCAGTATAGGCACCATACGAGCACTTACAAAAGGTAATGAGTATTACAAAACCTGATGGTATCTGTGAAAGAAATTTTGTTTTGTTTTTTTCATATTGTACTATGGTAAAAAAATGCATCATAGATATGAATTTAATGTTAGAATTTTATTACTTCAATTACACCAATAAATAATGAGGTCAATAGATAAGTTGAAGATTAGTGCAATTTATAAATCATGAGATGTTACGCTAATGAATCCTTGAAATGAGACTTTAATGATCCATGAATGACCTTATATTCCATTTTTAGTTTAAAGGTAAATGACATGATTGGGGGTAGTCCTCAACTTGGGCTGAAACTACTCTAGAATTAAGTAAACTATGCAAGGATTCTACTGTGAAAATCTTGTAGTCGAATGTTGACTCATTCTAAAATATACAATATCAATATCACTCGTGACACGGAAACCTGCTGTGTGGCTCTCTATGGGGCTTATTTTTATCGTCCCCGGATAAAATTAAGATACTCCTATGTTTATGCTTGATTCTCCTGAAGTAAACAAATTACAGACAAATCCTCCCAGGTGGGAGATCCACTCCTGCTAGTGTATAGTTGGTATATATTTCAACTCATTTGGTTCTTGCGGCATTTTCAACTGTTCCCAATCATGTCAGTAACCTTTAACCACATTCCTGATTACATTTCTACATGTAGAACCACATGAGAGGGGAGGGACGTTCTAGGACATTGCAAAGGAGTCTTAATAAAGTGAGGAGGTGGAAAAGAGATACAAGGTAATCACTTAATACAAATATACTAGACCTATGGTGCCTGTGAAATAAAGGTTGTTTTTGCATTTCACATTGTGATGTGTTCCAAAATTAGATGTTCAAACAGTGATCATATGCATCACAGATGAGAATTCAATAATACTCTCATTAAATATAAATTACACCAACACTGATTGATTGAACAACTCGGCTGCAATTCATACGAAGTGCAAACCCTGACTTGAAAGGTTGTATAAATCAAAATATATATGAAACATTTTTGTGGGTTGAGAATTTGTAAATGTGAAGAAAACATACAAAATTTACTAAAAACAAAGAAAAAAAAACACTCTAAAGGTCAGATGCAATCGGTCAGTGTACAATATTCATCACACACACACACACACACACACAAACAAACATGTATATCATATATCATGTATATGATTGAAGCATAATTTTACTGGTAGGTTACACTGACAACTAGAAAAGTTCGACAGCGTGCAGTCAATGGGTATGCCTCCGCCCACTATACATGTACAGTAGCACATAAAACTGGCTCATAGTATGATCGCTATCGACTTTCAAGGAACCAAGTAACTGTACAGATGATGGGAACAGTTTACTGACAAATGACCTTCAATAGATCAAATACTAAATACATGTATAACCTTTCAAAACAAAGTCATCTTACCTCAACCTTTGACCTATTCATCTGCATGAAATTTATCTTTTTTTTCACATGTACTCATCACCTTGACCTTTGACCACTGTGACTCTACCAAAATATTTTTCTTTTGTTTCTTACCTAACCACCAAATTATATCAACAGTGAGCACTCCTAACTGATTTTATAGGCTGAAAATGGCATTTTGGGACAAAGTTCATTGACCTTTGACCCTTGACCTAGACCTTGGATCCCTATGACTCTACCAAAATATTTGCCTTTCATTTTTACACCGAACTGCCAAATTACAGCAATAGAGAACACTCCTATCTGGAGTTATAGGCAGAAAATGACTTTTTGGGACAAAGTGCAAATTCACATTTGACCCTTGACCTTGCGACCCATTGACCCCTGTGACCCTCCTACAAAATATTTGTCTTTTGTTTTCTTGAACGTAAGCCACCAAATTATATCAACTAGCGAGCAAGTCCTAGATTGGAGTTATAGGCAGATAATTGACATTTTGGACAAAGTGCAAATTGAAACCTTTGTACCCTGTGACCTTCACCATTGACCCCTGTGAGGGTGTGACTCTAACCAAAATATTTTTGTCCTTTTGTTTTCTTAACCTACATGTAACCACCCAAATTATATCAATAGTGAGCACTCCTAACTGGAGTTATAGGCAGAAAATGGCATTTTGGGACAAAGTTCATTGACTTGACCCTTGACCTTTGCCGCCTGTACTGCTAACCAAATATTTTCGCTTTTGTTTCTTAACACTAACACCAAATCATATCAAAAAGTGAACACTCCTAACTGGAGTTATAGGCAGAAAATGGCATTTTTTGGACAAAGTCAATTGACGCTTTTGAGCCCTTGACCTTGACCTTTGACCCCTGTGACTCTAGCAAAATGTTTGTCTTTTGTTTCTTAACCTAACCACCAAATTATATCAACAGTGAGCACTCCTAACTGGAGTTGTAGGCAGAAAATGGCATTTTGGGGTAAAGTTCATTGACCTTTGACCTTTGACCCTTGACAGATTTGTCCCAAAATCTAATCAATTCATCCTTGCCTAGTGGTCCATCCTTGGTCCAAGTATCATTAAAATCTATCAAGCGGTACTTAAGTAATCTTGTTCACAAGAAAGTGCGGACACACGGACGTACGGACGTACGGAAGTACGGACGTACGGAAGTACGGACGTACGGACGTACGGACGGACAACCTGAAAACATAATGCCTCCGGCTCCCTTACGGGGCGGAGGCATAAAAATTTTATAGTAAGTATGTGTAAATATTTGTTAAGCATTGCATAATTTGCATTTATTTATTACAACTTCTTTCGTATTTAAAGGCAGTGGATATCATTTGCAAACATCCCCGCAGTCCAGGAAACGATAACACATGCCCTTAGGCTATTGATGAAGGACATGTGTGTGAAATCTAGGGGTCTGTAATTTCCTAGAATTTGAAAAATGAAAAAGAAAATAGCCGTTAGTGAACGTCCTATGGTTGGAAGTTTTATCTCGCGAGAAAAAAATTCAAATCAGAGTCTTAACGGTCACTATAATTCCACTGAAACTGAGTTTCCAACTTCTATATTTTGTTTAAGGTTCCCAGATAGCATTTTCTTCTAAATGTAATTGTATTTACACAATGTTAATTTTTAGGCATGCAAAAGAGATGCCCTGCCTTTAATAAGTATAGTTTTTTCATGAATTTGTACATTTGTGTATTTTGTGTATTTGTTGATTTGAGCCTCTTCTGTTAACTTATTTAATGTCAATCTATTTAATTATAGAGGTGGGGTTAATATTGGCATCTGTGTTTGATTTTTGTACTTGTAAATGTATTTGTATGTATTAATGTATAATTATGAATAAAATATTTCACAAAGGAACAATGATAATAATAATAATAATAAAACATTCTTCTATAGCGCTTTTCAGGACCGCTGGTCCTCCCAAAGCACTTTACAATATACAGTGTGTACAATCAATCAATGAAAATATTTATCAAAGAGGTAGGTTTTTAGTGCTTGCTTAAAAATGTCAATATCAGTCATAGTGCGTAGTGACATCGGAAGAGCGTTCCAGAGCTTTGGACCACCACGAGCAAATGCTCTGTCACCATGATGATGAAGTTAAAAAAATACAGTATAACACAATAACATTACATGTTCTGAAAGTTTGCTTCAGATAACTGCAATTGGAAGGTTCAAACTAGCTGAACCCCACAGGGAGCTACCTGGGGTTAAAACAGTGTACAAGTAGCTCATCATGGAAAAAAAAACCTTGATTACGACCCAGCAAATTTGTGATTAATTTTAATGCATTATTCAATTCAGTGGGTACTGAGCTCACACAACTACAGTACTTTAACCCTTTACGGATGGTACACAGCACATGCTGCCAGGGCCAGTAAAGAAGTGTTTTACTTGAAATAACTTGTTTTTATTTCTTAGTGTAGGTATTGTTGTGCTCATTCTTATTTCATGAGTAATACATCAATGGAGAGTGCAGACATTACTCATTAAGTTCATGCAGAACATTTATAACAAAGAGGTAGAAAAATGTGCACAATTTTAAGATAAATATAAGGAACTGATCCCAATGAATCAAATGTCCCAGAAACTTTGAACCCATGGGGTGTCATGTGTCATTGAACTGCAAAATTGTTCAATTGCCATTCAGCTTTTGGCTGTTTCATGCATAAGTTCACAACATCAATGAGTGTTATCTTATATTTCAAATAGATTCTTATATCAAATTACCTCTAACACACTAATGTTCCAGTTCATTGAGAATATATTTCACAGCCTTGTTCACATTACCTACCCTGCTAAAATGAAGTGGTGATCAAAAAGTTCTTGAACCATTTCTGATGCTGAAAAATAAGTGGTGGATTCAGTGGTGGATCCAGGATTTTCCAAAAGGGAGTAGAGGGAAAAGGGAAGGGAAAGGGAGGAGGGGGAAGGAAAAGGCAAGTGGAAGGGGAAGTGGAAGGGGAAGGGGAGGGGGAAGGGAAAGGAAGGGAAGGGAAGGGAAGGGAAGGGAAGGGAAGGGAAGGGACGGGAAGGGAAGGGAAGGGGAGAAGAGAGGAAGGGGAGGTAAAAGGGGAAGGGGAGGTGGAGGGGAAGGAGAGGTGGTGGGGAAGGGGAAGGAGGGGAGAGGGAGGGAGGGTACAGAGAAAGGAGGAAGGGGAAAGGGGAGGGGAAAGGGGGGAGGAGTATGCATTAGACCCACACTAGCATTTTGAGCAGACAAACAAAAGACAAGTCATTTTGGCAATCAAAAGCATTTTGAGCTGACCTAAAAACATCTTATGGTTTTTGTTTTTGTCTTTTCTTCCCTTTTGTTTTTTGATTTGTTTTGTTTTGAGTGTTTTTTCTTAATGACTGACAAAAATCAGAATTGCACTTAACTTTAACCCCCTGGATCTGAAAATGCAACAGGGTTGAGCCATATTTGTATGTGTTTTGGGAACCACATACTGTATTTGCAAATTTGGCTCTTGAACTCAGAATATCGGTAACAAAGAACATCAAATACTTGCAAATACTTGCATTTTACTCGTAGGCCTACATATTGCTGTCAATGGGAATGTACATGTACATAAGATTTCAAAGTAGGCAAACATATACACAAAGCACTCACCTCAAAATTGCCCAAGAATGCTTTAATGCAGGAAAAGGAAAACACACTGGAAAATTGAACAAACAAGTATAAATATGTCAGAATTGATTGGACATGCATACATACAACCATTTTATCGCCATTTTATCTAAGTTGATCAGTGCTAATATAGTCCATTATTAATTTTATCAATCATTTAATCATACAAACATTCATACATCAGGCATGGTAAAGCAATTTGATATTGAATCATTTCAGAATGAATGTTTGGTTATCATCATGTAATCCATCAAATTCAGTTTGGACTCTAGAATGATTGACTACAGTACACGTTTAGATTAATATTCACTACAACCACAATGTATGTACATCTCCATACACTTTTATTGATATTTAGTTATTGCAAAAATTAATTTATCATGTTTCACAATTTCAATATCACCATGTGAATACTCTTTTATCAAAAACCACATATAAATGGTATTTATACAAGCTAATTGAGTAATTTAATATTCCTCATATAAATGGTTAGGATTGATGGTAATTTACATCCATTTATAAACAAAATCAGCTTACCTTCTGTGCTGGCTTTTCTTATTCAGTAAGTTCAGAAACATGCGGCAATCCTGTTATGTAAAAGAATCAAGTTAATAGTGAGTACATTTTTTCACAAACTTATGTTTTTCTGAAATGTCAGTTGAGAAGGTTATCAAATTCTTTCAGGGAAAACATGTAGAATCATTTTTGGTGGGACACACTTGTACAGCAAACAAGAGGAAATCGGATATTTTGTATAAAATGAGAATAAGTGAAAATTTGTGTACAAACCAATGGGGAGTTTTCCACACTGTCATCACAAAAAGTGGTAAAATTGCCAATTTAAGAATCTCCACAATGAAAAGTAGATAAACTTTGAACATAATAACTCTTAAACGGTTCAACCAAATTTGCTCAAACTTTCACTGTTTTATTTCTTTTACCGTTCTCCGAATGCAGGAAGATGTTTAGGTTTCATTCCACTTTAACCCAAATAGTTTATCAAAGATTTTACACCAGTCAATTGACAAGGAATACTATTTTGCAAGAATTGCAATCTCACAGTTCAAAAGGAAGTGAAATTTTCCACAATATGTAAGTGATAAAACTAGTACCTAATAGTGAACCAATTACACCTAATTGCCATCTCATTTTAATCAACAATGCCAGGATTGCCACGTTCAACACGCTACTGTGCCACAGTGATTTAATTTGAATTATCTTTTTCTAGAAAAACAAATACTAGAAAATTCTTATGTACAGGTATGAAGAATCCCATATTGTGATATTGTTAGTCCAGGGTTTTTTTTTTTGGGGGGGGGGGAAGAACAAAAGTTAACAGTGTTCCACGATGACAGGCATTAATATAAATATATAATACACATATGTATTACTGTGCAAACTGGCGAAAGAAGCACGGCTAGGGTGTGCAGATCAGCAATCAAGCAAACAGAGAGCTTAACTCACCGAATCAAACTGTTCATCCCGAATCTCTAGAAACGCCTTGCCAATGACTGCCGATGGGAACCACACCTCGCAGTACTGCTCACGATCGCTCTTCTTGACCAACCTGGCCAGGGTTTCTGTCACAGCTATCTGCATCTCAAAGTCACCAGCCAAATGCAAGTATTCTGCTAGCAGTTTCCTAAGATAACAACATACAATAACCAATATGTGTAATTATGATATTCATACTCCTTGTCAAAACTTTACTTCCTGGACTATAATCCAGGCATGATAACCAGAAACTGGATTGTTTTGTAGTTATAACCTTTCAAAAAAAATGTACAATTTTTTCTAAAAATGCAAATGGCATTGAGTCAAGACATTTCAACTTCTTTCATTGGTTCAATGTACATGTATCATCATTAAAAAAAAAATGACAGTCATTTCAGTTATGTTTTTCTTTGGTATTAAGAGGTATGAAACCGACCACCTTCTCAGCAAACCAGAGAGCTCTCAGTATCCCAGTGAGGTTACATGTAGGCAAGCCAGTACATCGTCAGCACAGAAAGTGTTGAATAACACTGGCTATAATTTATATGGAGATTTATGAAGCAACCACAATCAAATGTGAGTTACTATCATCATGAAACATCACTCAACATATGCTACATTACATACAAAAACATGCTTTTCTATTCTTAATTTCTCTCTTTTCAATACTAGTATGCTGTTTGTATGCTGACAGGTATCCATAAAAGTTTTCTAAATCATTTAGGTAGTAAATGTACAGGGTATGGCTTTGCAATTATTTTAACTCTTAAAAATGTGCCAAAGTCGCAAATATGCACCAAACAATAAATACAATGTCCATAGAGCTGTAATTTCCATAGCAACTCTAGTAAAACAAGGCTGACTTGAGTTTGGAAGCGCATACTTGCATCACAATGAAAAACAAAACGCTCAATTTTGGAAGTGAGTATAGTTTGATAATAAATACAGAAATGACTTTCATATAATTCAATCTGAATTGTTTTGCCAAAGTAGGGCAGATAATAGAGCAAATATTAAGAAAAAACTCTTACATTAGTCTGTTCATGACTGGATTCTGGGTGAGTGACTCCACAACCTGATCATCACAGCCTTCCAGCAGTAGATTCAATGTTCTCTGTGCCTACCATTAGACATATGAAAATAAGTAACAGGAGTTCTACGTGTGAATATGTAGGATATAACTTAGGGTACAAACACCAAAACATTATTTCTTTTTATTATACTGAAAAGATATTAGTGTCTGTGAGTACATGTATCTTTATCCAACAATTACAGAAACTTGTGGTTTTCGTAAATGTAAGTGTGCTACTCCTTGCACTCATTGGCAGGTAGGTGCACACACACACACACACACAAACAAACACAAATTGCATTACGACAATGACCACTGATTATTTCATGCAATAAATTAAAATGGTGTCACATTACAGCTACCCACAGAAAACAGGCCTGGTGTACCTTCACATCTTCAAAACACATAAATTAAAAACTGCATATTAAACATGTTGATGATAGGGCTTGAGATAGCTCAAGCTTGGGGTATATAACGACACAAATGGTACCAAAATAAAAATCTGCCATTTTGTCGAATTATTACCTTTTTTATTTCATCACTGTACTCTGACTTACCAAACTGTCTAAAAGCTAAAAGCATACCACATGTGCACAATATTGTGCACATTACATGTGGTATGCTTTTCAATATTGAAAAACTCTTCTTGTGCAAAATTTTTAAGTGGTCTTATGCAACTTTGAATTTCTCAAAAATTACAAATTCAGCATCATTTCTACTTGATTTTTTGTCGGTTTATGCCTGTACGTTGTGCACTGATGCAACACCAGCATCATTATTATAGAACTTGACTTCTAATGGACACAAGAGGGTGCTACACAACGTGGTACCCTGGTGTACCATGTGATGCATCACATATCCAACTAAAACCATTCAACAAGTTAGTCATCTTTCTACAATTACCATGCATATAGGTACAGAAAACAGCGACACACAAAGACGTGAGGATGAAAAAGCCAATATCTCACCTCCATCCGAGTGTGAAAAGACTTCTTGGTGTCAATTACAAGTTTGATTAATTTTTCACCAAATGCTCCCACCGCTTGCTTCCTTGCATCTTCACCAAAATCTGCAACATCCTGTTTAACATGGAGTGAGAATCAAACAAGAAAATACGAAAACAGAATGTTATTAGAACTAAAATATCTTTAACCAGCTGCTGCTGATAGTGCTACCATTGTCTGGCTTGCAGACTTTAACCCATTGAAGACTAAGTATGAGATATCTTGTCACGAGGTCTATGGGAAATGCATGTTAAAGCAAAATCAAACTGTCTTCAACAGATTAAGATCAACCCTATATAGACAGGGAAACTACTATCTTCAGTCAACTGCTTTGACTCTAATGTCTTGATTTACTTTCTGGCATCACATGCTGCAGATGGAAGTGCATCTACTCAAAGGGAGGAAAAGTTACATGGTCTGGAACTGAGACTAACTACAGTTATGACCTCATGAAGATGTTTCAACAGGCCAACAATGTGTCAATTAAGAAAGACCAGTGAAATTTGACTGCTGGGCAGTTGATGAATTAGCCTTTTGACATGGCCCTCTCACTGTTATGGGCGAGCGAAGCGAGCCAACCGAGCGTGGCAGTGCGAGGGCCTTTTGAGATCTGCATGGCATCCGAAAAGTAATTATTATTCATGACCACAGGAACGACCAATCTCTGTTCGAATCAAACAATGAAATTGCGCGGTACGTTCCCCTGTCTTGGCCTTGTCAACTAATGTATTCCGTGGGTTGAAAGAAATTCCTTCAGTGTTGGTTACAATACATGCATGTATACCATCTACACCAAATTAGTACATGTTCATTGTTTGAACAGAGTATTTGAAGCAATTTTCTTTAAATTTTGTTTCGTAAGGTCCAATCTGGCATGCAAAAATCTGCGTTTGCGAATCATTTCGCCTAATGAAATAGTAAATGCTTCCAGATCGTTTCGTGTTATGCTAGGTTTACACTGCCGATCTGTCAATTCGATCAGGCCCGATCAAATGGATTTTGGACCTTTTCGGTCCAGTTCGGCCGGTTATCAGGCTCAAACTACCATGATCGGCGTCCGTCTACCTTGATCGACATCGATCTAGTTACGTACTTGAATATTTTAACATGCCAAAAACGTTCAAGAAGGGAGCCAGAGCGTTGTCGATCACACTGATCAAAGTATATTGACCCCGAGTACCTTGCCGAGCTTGACAAATTAGGTCCAAAGTTGCCTTGATCGGGCCTGATCGAGTTGAAAGATTGGCAGTGTGAACCCAGCATTACAGCAACAGTCTGTACGAACGTGGTCCCAGTATGATTGCATATTCAACGTAGGATCAAGCACTCAGACACGCTGATTGGTTGATTTTTGCTACCCAAAATAGGGTAGCAAAATTTGGTAATTCAAAGTCTAACATAAGAATTGGAATCAGATCTCAAAAGACAGACAAGCAGATAGACACCAAAAATGTTGCTGACAAACATAATGCCTCTGACACCACTTTATGTTAAAACCCTCACAATTTTCCTCATTGAGTGCTTACTAAAAGGTCATCACCAGGTCAGTTAATTATTTGAATTTTCCCAGGGTTATAGTATTTAGGTTACAATGTCATGATTCCATTTTTATAATCAATGATTTCAGAGTAACTCGTAAAATATAATTACAACTTACTACGTCTATGGAAGCCAGCCAGCATATTTTGTACTGGATACTATGACCCAGTATTGACAGTGTACAGAAAGTTCAGAGGGTGGATTAGCCAATCAGAATCTGTTACTAACACCCCTGGGAACTGATAAGTCTTAATGATGTCTGAACTAAATTTTACTTGCCTGGGTAGAGTAGAATTACAGTATTGCATTTCTAATACACATTTCAATAATGATGAGCAGTAATTTGGGAATTTGGATCAAAATCATCTTTATTTTCTACAAATGACTTGAACACTGACCGCAGGCATCAATAGCTGTATTTGTTGTAGTTTCTTCAATAACCAATTAAAAGCATTTGACACTACTTAGTGACTCCAGAAATGTTGAATTCAATCATTACAAATACCTGGGTCCTGTCTCATAAAACTTTGCAATTGATTACAACTCTCAAAATTTGATCGCAAGTTGATTTCAACCAATCAGAACCGAGCATTTTTAGACTTACAATCAATTTTTGGATTTGCAATTGATTGCAAGTTTTATGAGATAGGGCCCTGGTGTCACATGAACAGTAAATAACTGATGGTTCAGTATATAAGTAATGCAAATGTGAATAGAAGTGATCATTCTAATGTACTTCAATAAACTCCTTTTTACATTTTTTTTCTTATAACTGACTGTCCATTTGATGAAAGATGATTGATAGGATATAATAACTTTCCAAATGCCCACCAGCACTTGTAATCATTCAAGAGTGAGATATCAAATGATCACGGCTGTGATATACTGTAACTATATAACTATACACCATCTGACTTTCCCTTACAAGGCGCTAACTCAGTTTACGAAGAAAGGTTCCATGTACAAATTTGTGAGGAAAAACAAGGAGATAAAAGCCAATTCAGAATCCGACTTCAATGAATGGGTGAAACTTAAAGGGAACTAGCAGGATTAGTAAATTTTGAAAATGATGAAAATGACATGAGTTGAAGCACATAGAATTTTGGATTGCATATCCAGGATGGAAGGATTTGTTATGAATTTATTTGAGGGGAAAAGAGCATGCTTATGTTAACAAAAACCCAGATGCCCGAAGTGATCTAGTGTCTCCCTCCCCCTTACCAAAAAAAAAAAAAAAAAAACGATACTCCTACTGTCACTACTACTGCTACCTCAACTACATGTACCACTACTATTGGTCTATTATTTGTCATTAGTTCGACAATTTGCAAGTTGGTTATGAGCAAAGGAAAAATACTGGGACTCAAGTCAAATTAGCTACCCCCCCCCCCAACCCACACAAGTCCCAATCAAACAGAACCTGCAATTTATTTCACAGAGTTTAAGGAATTTCATACTATCATTAAATCAAACCTTTAAGTATGCCCCAAAAATCACACTATAGATCCAACATTGCCCTGGGATTTCTGCACAAAATATAACAAAAACAGGGAGCAATGCACTATCACCACCTACAGTATGGAACTGCGAAAGTACTCCAGGAAACAAAATTCTTGATGGGGAAACTCAGTGTGCATGTGTTTATGTAACAAAAGTAAATTTAGCAATCTTATTTATGTTCAGTTTGCCCTGTCCCTGCCCTTAGTTTGGTATTGAATATTTATTGCATTCAGAGAAAAAAGGCTATTAACCTTCTTTAAAAGTTTTATTAAATGAAGAATTTTTCTATACATCTGTCAATGCCAATCATTTTAAGACCTTGTAATATCCAAATACTGGTATAGTCTGTGCATGATAGAATAAGTACTCATGTATTGCAAGTTCAAAGAGAGGTCTCTGTCTTTCTTCACAATGGTGAAAATAAGTCACAATAGCCATTTAATCGACAGCATGGTGTGATTGATTGATTGATTGATTGATTGATTGATTGATTGATTGATTGATTGATTGATTGATTGATTGATTGATTGATTGAAAGATGGTTTGATTGAAAGATGGTTTGATTTTAATTTAACAATACATGTTAAGCTATTTTTGTATCCCAAATTAAATTTCAGGATCACGTAAGTGAATCTATGCTTAGAATTAGCTTTTAATACTGCATATGTGTAATTAATTAAATTCCTAAGGTACAAGCCATATGGCCTTCTAGGGCCAATCACATGTGGTTCTCTGGGGGTTCAATTTATCCAACCAATTAACAGGTTGTTAACTTGCAAAACGCAGAGCTTTTAAGTATTAAACTAATTTGAATTGTGAATGGATGTTAATGGATGGTATTGCTGTAAATTATTTTTTTCATGCTCCAGTACTTTGTGATTGACAAAAATGACATCTACACTATGAATGAGTTTACCATATTTAAATTGTCCTCCTGTATCAAATATCATATTTATTACCACACACAGCTTTAAATCCCATATGAAAAAGGTATGTACGGAAAACTTGAATATGTAAAATTTTATTTCACGAAAAGGTGTCACTCTTTGTTATTTCTCTTTTTTTTTCACTTTCCGGGAATGTTTTTGTTCTATTCGTATGTCAAGCTGTAAAAACTTATTTGTACTATCAACATCTGACATTTCTACTGAGCCCAACACTTTGAATATTTTAACATTGCTAAAAATGTATGAATTTGAGAAAGACAACTCAAGTGATTTGACATTTCAGCTCTGATTTTCTCTGTGTTGGGTGCTAAAACACACTATTTGTACATGGTCCCACACTATTGTATTGACAAGCTATGTTTTGTGCATATGAAATATGTTCACACTTTGTTTACAATAATTGTGGACATCAGTATTTTATGTACATTTTTTTACACATTGCCCTAGGAAAAACAGTGCCTGACCACTGGCAGGTCCATCCTGTCAAAATGATGAATAACATATAGAATAAATAACTAATGAATAATAAATAATTACCGACAGTACCTATACAGAAATATTTTGAAGGGGAAATTACTGTTGAAATAAATCATGCTCATTCAGTGTGAAACAAAGTATGAACTACACTGTCAGTAATACCAGGTAAGAGAAAGTTTCTACTCACATTGACTGTTTCAAGAAGAAGCTCCATCAGGTGATCCGCTTCTGGGTTGTCTATTTGGCCAGACTGTGAAACATGTCTTTTGGTCTCATCACAAGTAAATACTACACATGGAAATAATAATAACAATAATAATAATTTTGATTCGCACAGTGGTTTATATAAAATGCATAATCTCTAAGCGCTTTGCACTCTTAAAATGAAATGCATCAGCCATCAGGACAGACATCGACAGGTTATCAAGAAAGTACTGTAACTTTCTTTCTTTCCTTTTGGTCTATTTCTCTCCACTCCTGAAGGAAGGCTCAATCATCAATTCTCTACCTCACTCCAATTTGTGCCTGTTCCATCCAATTACTACCCCCAAATTCTTTGATGTCATCAATCCAATGCCTACTATGTCTGTCTACATGTCTGGTTTATGTTCTCGGAATCCAGTCTTTGTTTTAAGTGCTCATCCATATTGTAACAACATCAACAATTATCACTGCTTGCATTTCTTGACCTTATTTACATACAACAAGCTAGCATTAATGTGACACATACACATTGTCATTTAGCTTGAGAAAGTAAATATTTGTAAATACGATTAGTATGAATGAATTGATTAGTCCCGAATTTGACGAAAATTAATCCATGAAATACTCAGCAAGGCAGTGTACTTTCTTACAGAGAGTAGTGATGTTTTCATCTTCTATGTGTACTTCAGTACCTGGACTAGAACCAGACAATAAAAAAATAGCCCAGGCTGTGATTTGTATATTCTGAGTATTTTTTTACCTAGTATTTCAAACAGACCACTGTTGATGAGGATTGGCAACCCTTCATTTTCCTGCTGCTCCGGGAAGGAGGCTACAAATTTGATAGCCGAAATGATCACTCCTGCCTGCCAGAACCCATGGCTTCTCAGTTGCTATGAAGGGGAAATAAATCAAATCATATTGAAATGCTGCATATTTCAAGATGCATGCAAAATCAGGTGAAAATGAGACAGCAATACTTTAAAGATGAATTCATGCAGGTAAAGTCAAACTGCAAATTAAAAGCCAGTTTAATGATGAGGTGGGAAATATTTTAACTCACAAACTCAATGTACACACAATGCATCACACATATCTCTTCACCATTAAAATTTTAATATTTCTACAACATTTATTTTAACTTAAAAGTTTTGAACATAATTTGATTTTTTTTTTTACATTATCTTAACTTTTAATGGTATAAAAATGAATGACTTTGTGTACTAATTTACCATTCATCACATGGTCTAGAAAACTGATGTTTGGCAAGGGGCAAAAAATTCAAACATGCTATACATCACTAGTACTACAAGTGATTGCACACATTTCATGAGTCAAAGTGAGTTTTATAAGATTTCAGAATTTTCCGAAGATCACTCGCTTGCTGTCGCTCAAGGAATCAGTCTCATACAATCACCTAACACTGACATGTGCTGACAAAATCTAAATGAGAATTATCAAAAGGTTGGATTTTTTTAAGGAGATCCACGTCTCCTCCTCTGAAAACCATCCTTTAGATGCAACTGCCACATGTTTATTTGCAATATCTCTGGCCTCCACAGAGGTTTTTGCTCATTAAGCCATTTATCACAGGAGTATCATCTAAGATTGATCACAAAATGATAACAAGCAGAAATTTTCAGGTAAAAAAATGATCTACCGTTAAGAATACCTGTCAGCATAATATCTAGATCAAAAGGAATGCATTTTTACCTCCTGCAGAACAGTAATCATTGTTCTCATCATCTCCACACTGCATTTCTGGGGCTCACGCTGACTCTCATCTGTCCATTTCTGCAAACACTGCTCGATGTTCTTGAAGTACCGGTTACCTTGCAGACTGGAGAGGATAGCAGCCTCCAGCTAAGTGCGAGAAATTTTCAAAACAAAACAAAATTACTCTTACCAATTTGTTACAGATTGGGGTTGAGCATGATTAGCTCCTGACAAAGCATGATTTTCTGAAGGGAGCACGGTACCCAGCTAATAAGATACATGTATATGAAGCTTGTATGCACAGACCCCATTTGTCCTGCTAGGCAACACACAGCTTATTGCATCAGAGTCTCTTATTGTCCTGTGTAAAAGCCACTTTACCTGCTCCCATCAATTCATTTCTATTTTTCATTCTCACAGCCTGAGATACGCCTACTGTTACAGTGTATTTCAGGTTACGTAAGTATCCAAGTGAAGAATAGCAAGCCCCCCCCTCCCCCACGATATCTTTGGCTCCCTACGCAATGGGGGATGCTTTTAAGTACTTGTACCTGGCTGGAGATTACATTAAACAATATGAAAACATTAACTTACATACAATAAAAATTAAAATACTGATTTAAGTCAAGAATTTAAGAGTTGGTTTTCACGTTAGCTTGATACATATACATGTAGGTGTCAAAGTGTACCACAGGTGCACATTATTCAAAGTATAAACATCCTATGATACATTAATGTTTAATGAAGTATCATTTGTTCATAGTATTTACAAGCTGAGTGGTAAAGCTTCCGATGTATTACAAATTGTGAAGTATATTTGAAAAATACCCATTATGTTCAGTCATGTATTTTGAACAATATCAATCTATCACCCTATCTTACATTATCCGTCTGTATACTGAATAACTCATACTTACTGCTGCATCGACTCGACTTGACGTTCCCACTGGCATTTTGTCATTAAAGGCCTTTGCACTCCATTTAATTAATGCACCAATTGCTGGGATTCTGTAAACACAAGTTTGTAAAGACATTTGAAAATTGTGTTATGTCACTTAATTTTTGAAAGTCAAATGCATAAAAAAAATATACATACGCCTATTACTCCTGCAAGTTTACCTGCAGCCCAATCAAATGTAGAAAATTTGAAATAGTTTTCACAAATTGCACAGCATCCAGATGCCAGAAGCAGTTACCCTTCAAGGCAAGCATTCTAGCTGACAGTGACAGTGACAGATTATGTGTGCTTGAAAGTAACATTAGATCTGGCAGGCAGACGCCTTAAAATGTGACTAGTATGGGATGAGTTACGTTTTTTTTAATCTCTCTAGAAATGTTCATGCGAGTCACGTTCAGGTAACTCATGTTACAGTTTGTATGGAGACATATTTTCTGAGAATATGATGCACCATGTGCTACCCCAGGGTACCGTTGTACCACGGTGTACTGTGTTGTGTAGCACCCTCTTGTATCCAAAAATGTATTTTCTTTGGTTATGATCACTGAATCAGTGGTTATGATGCAGAGGCTGTACAAGTGCACAACAAAAAGACATAAACTTACAAAAAGTGGGGCGAAAATGAAGCTAAAGTTGTTATTTTCACACTTCAAACAAAATTTTTTCACAGTTTTGTAACCCAGGGTACAGTGCTAAAAAAGATAAATAATTCAACAACATGGTGGATTTCTATTGGTACCCCAGGGTACCATTTATATCATCACAGGGCTCGACTTTAGCAGGGGCCATTGGACAATTGGCCCCCCAGAATTGCTATGGGCTCCTTAGAAGTGTATGAAAAAAGCCCGTCTGGCTACTTAAATTTTAGAGATACAGGCATGCAGCTAAATGTGACTGAGGGAGACACGACTCCCCAAAGCTCATTTTGGCTCCCTAAACAAGTCGCTGAGGAGCCCGGCTGGCTCCCTAAAGAAAAAAGTTAAGGTCAAGCCCTGCATCATATCCTCAAGTGATTCAGGATAGACTTTTGTTGGAAGAGAAATATATCGTCATTAGTGTAATTTTAGATACCTTGCACTATTTCAGGGCAAAAAATGCAGAAAAATGATTGTTTTTCATAAAACTTGGACTTATTCATGTGTAGTCCCACTCCCACGTATCATAGCATTTTGTGTACAGTTGCAGATTCTCCTTGAAAGACAGCATTAAAGATTGTGCCAGGGATTTGCAAGTCCATTACTTCCCTTCATTAAGTTTACTATCAATACCAAACGGTAGTTTAGTACTTACAAATGGTGTGTTGAAAGTTTGAGATCCATATGTCATGAATTTGTTGTTTTATAAGAAAAACTAATAACGACATGTTACCAGAATGTTGTTCTTTCCGTGAGTTCAAATTGTGCTCAAATTGCGAATCGCAGTTATGTATATCGTCGCAAGACCAGCGGAGCACACTGAATGGTTAAACAGCTAACCTCTGCGCGACCTTCGGCTAACGGCTGATCAGATAATTTTGGAACGGCACGTGCACGTTTTATGTCACAGATTTTTTGAAGAGGCTTCTGAGTCATTTGAAAAAGGATGAAGTTTAACCGTCCAGATTTTCACCAAAGCTCAATATTTTACCCCAAGTCTCTATGAGAGGTGTTTATTTATATCAATCTTCACATTGGATATGATTTCAGCTGATTTCATTCATTTAAATGTTTTTTGACATGCAAATGAATAACCCAATCTTTAAAGAAGCAAAATCTAGGGCAGAAATGATGACCCCTACTGTTTCTTTTTGACCATGGACAATCAAATCACTAAAATGTAACGTGACTAGAGATAATGCCCAGATGTTTGTCATTTTCTCGTGGAAATGCCCGGTAATATTAGAATAGACCTGTTCCAGTTCTATTTGTTTCAAACAATAAAATCACAACTGACTAGATCTACAGTCAAGTCATACAACTGAGTAGGGTCTATCTGAATATAAGAACTACCCAAGTCCATTTTGGACATTGGACTTTATTGTTGCATATCAAACCAAAGATGACAACTCAACTTACTCAAGTTAACCAAATTTCTAGTACATAATATGTAGATATCTAGTAATACACTAATGCTTTGGTTAACTAGAACTTTCATCTTTGGTTTCATATGGGACAATAAATTTCCAAAATGGACTTGGATCGTTATTATATTCATCCTCAATTCATAAGTTTAGATCTAATTTTGAATAAAATTGTCCATCGTATTCACCAACCAAGAATGTGTGTGACACTGAATGAGAGTGACAATGAGAGTGAGATTCTTTTGGAGACCGAAACAAAGCCATTGGGTTACAGGGGGGAGGTGTCCCCCTACCCCCTCTTTTTTTTCTGGGTGGGATCGTCCCTCCTTGATTTTTGAAGCTTAGTTTTTTTAATCTGCTAGCATTTTTGATAGATTTTGTATGTAATACTACTAAATAGTGTGAACCTGTTCAAAATGTCAATGTGATGGAAATAAATTATCAAAACTTTGTTAATGCATGGGGGACTTCAAATTTGTTACACTTACCACTTTTAATAATACTGATAATAATTAATGATACACATTTTAGGTCATGTAAAATTGATTACATGTTGATCGTCCGGATTTTTCGAAAAAGAGGAGGAGGGAGTACCATGTTATTTGATATTTGATATTTTTCCCAAGATGGCTGCCACGTGTACAAATATAATACAATTGAATATGTACATCAACCAACGTTGCTGTAGTGAGTTTGATTTGCCCTAAAATATCAATTTTGGCTTTCTTCAACAGGTTTCTTTTCGTCTATTTTTAAATATTAAATGTTGCCTTTATTTTAAATATGTAATTTGTAAATACATTGTCATTTTTGTCTTTATTTTGTAATTGTTGTGGAATGACAAATTAATGCATGTAGACAATTCTTATACTGCCATTTCTATATTTTTCTTATAGAGGTCCAGACAGTCTTCCCCGACACATCCTGTCATTTTTCTCGATGGACTACTGTAACACTTTAGTTGAACAGAAAAACAAAACAATTTTAACAACAAAAAACACACACAATATCATACAAAGAGACAAATCCACAACAGGTATGGAGCAAGAATTTAAACAAAAATGATGAATGAAATTATACATTGTATATTCACAATGAGCAAAATATTATGAATTTCTTTTGAGAAGTTTTGAAGAAACTGCTGCATTCATTCTTATAATAATTTTATTTTCATACAAGTTTTTTCTTTCATCTATTAACTTAAAAAAAATAAAAAATCAGTATCTCTGTGA
>JZLH01S0364652.1:0-11796 GCA_001188425.1 Eucidaris tribuloides
TTAAGAGCAGACTGCCATCAAGATCGGCAAAGGAGCGCTCAAGGGTATGACTCTTTCACCTGAGCTGGTTAGTGAGTGAATTGATGCCTTCCCTATCCCCGTCCACGTGTCTGATCGCGTAGACTACATGTACTTTGATTGTACTCCAGAACAGTCGACTCAATTAAGCAAAAAAAAAGGAGGAGTTGACACATCGGCGCATCTTGGATGTCAATGATCGTAGTCTCATTGATGCAGAAGTGGGAAAATATCCACATCCACTGGAAGATAACCGTCCCCATCTATGCAATCCCGTAACTGGCCAAATTGCCCCCAGTGATGTGAATGTGACAGAATCAGTTCTGATTGGAGACGAATTGGAGAACAAATACATCAACGAACTCCCTGGTGGATTATATGATGCTATAAGTAGCCCAATCAAGACAATGTGTGTGCTCAACAATCAGGTCTAATACAAAAAAGCCACACCAGTAATAGACATTGAGAGCATTTTTATTCGGCTACTGGTAATTGGTCAGAAGCGGATGGTAGAACTTGAGCCGCATTTTGCCTACGAGATCTCGCCCAAAGCTGCAGACACAGTCATCGTGGATGTTTCACAGCTGTTCTACCATATTGTGTGGCCACATGGTGGCACTCCATCAGATCTGATCGCATCCATCCAAGGTCGTTTGAATCACTACACAAATGGTACTAAGACAATTGTTGTTTTCGACAAGTACAAAGACGTTTCTGCCAAGGATCATGAGAGAATGCGAAAGGCTGGTGAAGGTATCATAGATTATGAGCTCTCCATCACCATTGACCTGCCTAAGAGAGATGTAATCATGAAGAGCAAAAACAACAAACGGAGGTTGGCAAGCGTGCTGAGTACCTTCAGTCTAGGGAAGCATGCGACAATGGAAACTCTTGATAATAGTGAGTTTGGTTATGATGAGGCAGATGTCACTATGATCTCTTATGACGGCTAGCTGTAGCCAGAATGTGATTCGCGTCCTTAGCGATGACACAGACATTTTTGTCCTGGTCTATTAGGTTTATCAAGCAGAGCTACAGTGCATGGAACAAATAGAGCGATGGGATGGTAGAGTGTTGAATATCAATGCAACCTGTGCTGACCTGGGAGCAAAATGTTTGCAGTTGCTTGGTGTGCATGCCTTCAGTGGATGCGATACGACATCATATCCATACGGTAAAGACAAGATAAGTGCATTAAACACACTACTTGCTGGGATTTTCGCAGCAAAACCCCTCTTTCTTGCTCTGCGTTGTCAGCCACCAGTCACATCTATTGAGTCTGCTCGCTTCGCCCTCTTCACAAAGAAGAAAAAGAATCCAAAAAGTAAAGGCCCTGCTTCCAACATCAGATAACCTGTTGGTGCATGCGCTTCGGGCTTATTTGAAGGTGATGTTGTGGAAAGCTGTAAACCTCCCAGCCCCACCCGATGAGTCAGCGGATATTACTCACTTTGGATGGGAGATCCGAGATGACATCCCTGTACCTGCAATTGCTAAGGGTGACCCTGCTCCATCTGAACTGATTGATGCAATTCGTTTTCAGTGCAGGGCACAGGTCAAAAAATGCAGCACCGAGGCAGGTGGATGTCACAAAGAGCAGTCCTGTACGACATACTGCAACTGTTGTGGTAAAGCTGAGTGATGCAATCCATACACTCTCAGTCAACATGTCAAGGCTGGAAAATGACGAAGGTGTTGAGATGGAGGATGTAGAGGAAGAGGGTTTTGAGCAGGGTTTAGATTAGGAGGGTGAAGACCAAGAGGAAGAGGATGTTCCTGAATACCTTGAGGACGAGTGGGATTTAGAATGAACAGGTAACCCCCCCCCAAGCTTCCTTTGAGAAATATGGTATTTATTGGGGGGGGGGGGCTGAGCCTACATGTAAATAATTTTGCTACACTTTTGAGACACCTCCTGTGACACCAAAGAATATTTATTCAAGAAGTAGAGTTGAATGTTGCATGAATTTAGTTGAAACATAACTCCCTGGCACTAATTGGTCAATCTATGCCATATTTCGACATAGACTGGGACATAGCATACGACCTACACCATATAAATGGGGCGTAATGCAACAGGCCAGGGTGAATGGAGCGTTTTTCTTTATTTTTTTCTTTTATGTTTTTAGGATTCATAATGGCTAATCTGACAGTCATTTTGGATAAGACCTAAATTTGACATTTTATTTCAAAAATTACACCAGAAATGAATTCTTTAAACCTAAAATCCCCTTTAAAGAGGTCTTATCAGTCGAGGACAAGTGGTTCAAAAGCTCAATTTTTCTAGGTTCGGAAAATGTCAAATCGACTTCATTTTATCTATCCAAACGTTATATTTTTTGCATGCAAATTGATATCGAACGAATCAAGCTCCACAGCATGACTTCGATGTAATTTCATTTTTATAGGACGTGATGATAATAATAATGATAATAATAATTATGTGTGGACGTTAATAATTTCAATATTAAAATTAAGTACACCATTAAATAGTGACAATACAAACTGTATGTGACCAGATGCATCCAACATAATTATGTTATACCTCAGTTGTGTTTAATCTGATGGTGATGATTTTCCTCGAGGTATCAAGGGTATATCTCGGATCTGTTTCGTCGATATGGGTTCCGTCTGGGCCATCAAGGGTGATCGATATTTTGTAGTTCACCATCCATGTAAACGTCATAACAGTGTCCTTGCCTAATGCTGCATCCATGTAGACGGGCACTAACACACTGCTACCAGGGGACAGAGATTCCGTGGAGCTGTAAATCTACATGTAAATATACGACTTATAAGATATTTTGAGAATTGAGACCGTGTACATTAGTTCCTGAAAGCTGCATTACATCACTGAATTTTTTGAATAATACATATTGCTAAAGTAAATACACTCACTGGAAATTTGAATTAAGGCTTTGATATAAGAGGCGAGGTGGGCACGAATTTGAAAACGTACTTTTAATTCTGATTTATACTAATTTAAATGTATGAATATTAAATTATAACTCATATTTTGATTTCAACACATTTCGCTGCCACCATGTTTTCTACTACTAAAAGCATAAATGCATATTTTTTTAGCCATCCCTGTGATGTCGTAGTGCATCGTATACAGAGAAGCGTTCTATTTCTAGTTCAAAGTAGAGTTTACTTCGAAATGGTATGAGGTATATAAGCAGGCATCAAACCTATCTAATATATATACTGGGGGCTTATTAAATATTAATGAGCTCAGACGTAAGGAATGATTCTCGGGTATTTGTAACCAAGTAAACCGTGGCATTACCGTTACCCAGCATGGCCTGGTGGTTGTGCCGCTGACCGGATATCAATACGTTTCAGGTTCGAATCCTGTTGGGTCAATCTTTTTCTGAGTCATTAAAAAATAACAGATCAAGCATTTGATCTTATTTATCATTAATTTGATAATACAGAGATGAACAGCAAATTTATTCTGCATGTCTATATATTCTTGACAAATGACATCTTTTTGCCTGGAATGTCATTTTATTGGACACTGATACATAACATTCATCGGACCACTAACAACTGTTGAGTGATATCGTAGAAAATGTGTATGAGCCATGAGAAGGAATCCTGTACGTTTTTGTTTTTTTTGAATAAAGCATATGTAATTAATTATCCTTGGTAGCGGTGATTCGTACAATGAATTTTGGGTATTTTCACGATATATGTAAATCTGCCTCCCCCCCCCCAAAAAAAAAATGAAGATGACATCAAAAGCAATTCATCTTGAAGGAAATAGAAAATGGACACATGACACGTTGGTCAGGACGACACAGAACATCAATGCATTCGGTACGACATGCAACATTTTGCCTCTGTTTTGATATCAGAAAAGAAGAATTCGCTGTAAAATTTGTATTAAAAGATATCCTCAATTTGTTTTAAATAAAGGTTGGTGAGCAGGGTTGTCGATCGGGGTTGGGGGTTGGGGACAATGGCAGTCCCCTACCTCCAATGAAAATATTGGGGAGGCCCCCCATAAGTTGACAACCTGAAAAAAAATATGAAACGTAATGCAAGAATTACGTGCAAGGCACTACAAAATTAAGTTAACATGAAAATATTACTAAACATACGCAATTTTCATTTTTTTGGGCGCGTTTGCACGCAAAATTTTACAAGGCAATTTGGCGCGCAGAGCACGCCGACAATTTTGAAATTTTTCGAACTTTTTGTCCCCCCCCCAAGTCCAAAAACGAGATCGACGCCCCTGGTTTAGAGGATAATCATCATCATCATCATCATCATCATCATCATCATCATCATCATCATCATCATCATCATCATCCATTCTTATATAGTGCATAACACCTATCGGAGATTGGTCTCTATGCGCTTGGATATTATTACCCTGGTCTCAGGGATACTGATTTCTAACCTGCACAAAGATGTGCACCATTTCCACTCCCTGGGGACTATCCCTAGCTGAGCTGCCATGAGCCATGTAGAAGCGCATCAAGCCAGACAAACTAAATCATTCTCACCCTACCAGGTACCTATTTATACTCCTGGGTGGAGAGATATAATGAAGATAAATTGCAAAATGTGTTAAAATGTCACGATTTTCGTCGAGAATCACTCATGATTGCCCGTCTGTTTCGTCACAGTTGCCGGCCTAGGTCGTGCCGTGAATTACTCCATCATCTTTGCGGCCTCGGTGGAGACGTTCGGTCACGCGGTGCACCAAGAATCGTTCGCTATCGTTATGTTCGCCGATGGCGTTGGTTGTCTGTTGGCAGCTGTTATCCCAGGTATATATTCAGTACATTCAGTATACTTAGGATGTTCAGTATATTCGGTATATTCGGTATATTCAGTATATTCAGTATATTCGGTATCTTCAGGATATTCAGTATATTCGGTATATTCAGGATATTCGGGATATTCAGTATATTCGGTATATTCGGTATATTCGGTATATTCGGTATATTCAGGATATTCAGTATATTCGGTATATTCGGTATATTCAGTATATTCAGTATACTCGGGATATTCAGTGTATTCAGTATACTCAGGATATTCAGTATATTCGGTATATTCGGTATATTCAGTATACTCGGGATATTCAGTATATTCAGTATACTCAGGATATTCAGTATATTCAGTATACGTGTACTAGTGTTCGGTACATATCGGTACATTCGGTATATTCTGTATATTCGGTATATTCACTATATTCGGTATATTCAGTATATTCAGTATATTCAGTTTATTCAGAATATTCGGTACATTCGGTATATTCGGTATATTCAGTATATTCAGTATATTCAGTATGTTCAATATATTCAGTATATTCAGTATGTCCAGTATATTCAGTATATTCAGTATATTCAGTATAATTCAATTTATTTATTTTTTTTTCATTTCCAAATATAACAAATATTTATAACAAAATACAAGGATAAGCTTGACATAATTTACAATTAAATTAAAGTAAGAGAATATAATGTATACAAATTATAATAATCAAAATATGAATACATTTACATAGTTTACTTGTTCCGCTTCTTTTCATATGAGTTTTCTGTAGTTTTCACACCAATTTTAGTTAGTGAGCTAATGCGATTGCTTTTAACATCTTTATTTGCTCTAATATGCATAACTGAATTTAGACCAAACTTGGCTGGAATGATCCTCAGGGGATGGGAATTCAAGGTTCGTCGAGAAGGACATCTGGTCCCCGTGGGGAGGGGGGGGGGCTGGGATCGTAAGACCCATACTACGTTATTTTCAAACATAGATCAGGAAGTAGTGGTACCTGTGTGTGTGTGTAGATACATGATAATCAAAGATGTTCATGACATTTCACATGGTGGCTGTGGAAGGGGAAAAAAATCAGGGGTGGGGGGGGGGCGGGGCGAGAGGGGGAAAATCACATTGTTATCTGCCTGAAAACAGATTTTAACCAAGAACCAGATTTTGTAGGAACCGTCTGTAGGGCAATGAATGGGATACAAAGTTATTTAACTATGTGCCCACAGTGGTGCTGAGAGGTAGGGTTTCATGGGGCAAACCAACAAACTGAGAACCACAGAGAAGTTGCATGAGCTGAGGTGTCCGTCTTGCACCATGTCCCCCCCCCTTTCCCTTCCACCTTCCCCTTCGGTACTTGTCTTACGTAGGAGCATGAAGAGTCATTTGTTTTGTTTGTGTGTTGTCTCGTAATTATATTTATGGATTGTGGATGTCTTCTCCATATTCCACAGGGTTAAGCTTTGATCTGACTGGATCTTACGATGCGGCCAACTACTGCGGATCGGCATTCTGGCTCGTTTCCGCAGCTCTCTATCTCGTCGTGTATTTCATGAAGAATCGGAAAAATCGGTTGCAGTACGAAGCCAAGACACATCTCGGTGATGAGGAAGTAGGTAGCATGGAGTCGCGTACACCACACCTGCAGGAAAATCCTTTGATGGACACAGAAACCGATACGGAATGCGCTGTAGAAGCACTTGAACATGGGCATGCTGTAGTACCCGCAGTCATCAAAGAATGTTATGTTATCATCGATAAGGTTTCTACAGTGTAGGTTAGATCATCGATGGATATGACTGATGATCCCTACTGGAAAGAGTGTGAAACACAATGTGAAACATAATGTGAACGCGTTGTGAACACAGTGCGAATGCATTGTGAACACATTGTGAACACATGAACACAGTGTGAACACATTGTGAACACAGTGTGAACACATTGTAAACACAGTGTGAACACATTGTGAACACAGTTTGAACACATTGTAAACACAGTGTGAACACATTGTGAACACAGTGTGAAATCTCAGCACAGTGATAAATTCGAGCGTTTTAACATTGTGAATTATCAATTCACAGTGTGGAACAGAAAAACACTATGTGAACACTCTGTGAAAAACCTCACCACAGTGTCAAATTATCTTCACGCTGATAATTTTTCTCATAGCCGACTTTGTGAACACACTATGGGACACTGTGTTCTTTCAAGTAGGGATAGCATGGAACCAGAAGGTCCGTGATAATAGTTTGCCTTAAGTTTGTTGCTTACGTAACGCTGCTCAAACTTCACAAGTCATATGAACAAATTTGATGAACATCCGAATATCAAAGGATGTACTCTTGCCGTGAACATTATTACTGATGGCAGTGATGAGGACGATGATAATGGTAATGATGATGAAGATGGTGATGATTGTGGTGATAAATTGATAATTATGACGGCATTCATGACACTTATGAAAAGAAAAAAAGTATGCTGAACATGAACAAATGTTTAGAGGATGCTGTACTTTAAGTATAGCTGTTGTATGACACCATGACATTTGTTTTTGCTTTGTATTTTATTTAAAAAAACACACACACAAGGAAAAGAAACGTGGATTGCAATTCACAGTAATGTGGTTTATACCGATGAGAGATGATGAAAATATAAAGTCAGTATTAGGTTTCAATACCACATTTTCAGGGATAAGTATGTGTTGACGTGAGAAAACTCTAATTGTGTTAATAGTGACACTGTGACAATATTCAATAATTCTGAATATTTTTCCCTTAAAAATGCATTACAAAGAAAACTATTGCGTATACCCTCACAAGCTGCTCAAATTCATGCATCTTCCAATATACTGTATTGAGGCATAGGTAGAGACCAAGCTATAAACTGCTATTTTGACGGGTAATAATAATAATCGCAGCCTAAAACCAAACTAGTGTGTGTGTATTCCTATATTAATTCTGATCCAGTGCCTTACCTACCTGTGCGCACTCGTCGGAGAACGCTACGCATATTCCTTGGTGTGTTGTGCGGACTATTTATTTCTAGAACTTGGGTGTGAAATATATATGTTGTCTGGTATACAATACACTGTATATACATGTATATATACCGTCTTATACATGTACCATTACTTACAGTATTTTTAAAATATCTTTTGTCTCATTTTGTATCATATAACATAAAGACTGTCTTTTTAATAGAAATTTCACAGTGACATTTGTGAATACTCATAAATGCATACTAATGCTAGTCAGCTTGTCGTTAAACGAATATATTACTTTGACGATTATTGTGTAAACATCATTGCAAGGTTAACACAGTAATGTTAATCACATTAACTTTTTAAAAAAACTGTGAAGTTCACAGTTAAAAAAAGTGTACACTAAACTAGCTTACTTGCCAGCAGTAATATAGATACAGGTACATAAATATAAGATAAAATGTATTTTTTTTTTTGAGCAGAAATATCCTTTCAAGTGTTTTCTTATGTAAGAAAATAAAAAATTTTATTACTTGTTTACTTCTGAATATTATTGACCAAAATACTCTTTTTTGCTTCTTTTTTTCTCTTTATGTGCTTTATGCTACATGTACTAGAAATACTCTTGAAAGATATCTATATTTATCTATTTATAATTTACTGTTTCTTGTTTAGTTATGTACTTCTGGTAATTGATTATGGTACTGTGTATCCATTTCGCAAGGATTTTCATTTTACTGAAAATTAAGTGTATCTGTTTTATTCCTTCATTTTTTGTTTCTTCTTGTGTTACTTATTCCTGTATTTGTTCAGGAGAAATATTAATTTTGCAAGTTTCATTTCTACTAGAAATATTCCTTGAAAATATTTTGTCTTACCATTATATTCATTGATATTTGTTCAGTAATTTATTTCTGTTAATATACAAGTACTTGTTGAGCAAATGTATCCATATGTTACAAGTCTTCTTTCATCGTTCACACTGCTGGATATGATCTTGTGTAGTATTTTGTATTTGTTTATTCATTACTCGTTAATGGTTTTGTTATTCAGTCCGTTTGGTATATGGATTCTTTGTGTGTTTTTTATTATGCAAAAGCCTTTAGGAAGAGGAATTTAATTTGTAAAAAACAAAATTTAAATGTTTCTCCAGAAAATTCCTTATATACATGCATTTACACGTAAAGTGTATTGGTGCTACTACTCGTATGCCAGTTTGCCTAAAATGTTGTAAGGGTAATTTGATATTAATTTATAATTTGTTTACCCAACTTTATCCTTAAACGACCATATGTAATCACTCATATGTAAGAGAAATATTAAGTTTGCCATTGTATCACATATTATATTTCTAAATGTAGTTTATTGCCTTTTTGTTATCCTTTTGAAAGTAACGTTTAATGCCTAAAAATACCAAGAAGGTGGTAGTGACGCTGTGTCTTATTTTCTGAGGAAAGCATTCCCACGAAAAAGAAGAAATTGTTTTACGATTATTTTGATGACAAGTATATGAACGATGCCTTTATATAACCTCACTGAATAATTTAAAATCGATGTCGTGAATTGATTTTACTTTCTCAAACACATTAGGCCTACATGAATTGCCTTTTCGTATGTGGTAGTTTAAGTAATTATTTGACGTAGAATTGATAGTTTTTCTTTCGCGAGTATAGTGACATACATTATTTATCACGTTCGTTGTACAAATTAAGACGTACATTTTAGTGTAATTTTTTACCACGTAATTTAAAGTTGCCAAAAATAATTTCACATTTTTTCTATTTTTCTGATCTCTGAGCATGGAAGAGTGAAAAGATCACTCTAAAATGAGATAATCAGAGGGATAGAATGAAATTCGAGAAGAAAAAATCAAGTAGATTTAACTCGAATGGAGCGAGACTTCACTCTTAAAGGGAGAAGGAGCCAGCAACCAGCAACTACCCAGGCATACGTTAAGAAAAAATGACATTGTGAGCATTGTGAGAATTATGGTACATGGTGATAAAGACAGCCTAAATAATGGGTACTGTGTGATACTCACCCTCAGCAAGGCCTATAAATGAGTTAATTTGTATTTATTTCACGTCTTTGCAAGTTTTATCCGCGGATAAAACTGCAGAAACAGCTATAGAGGGAGGAGCTTATCGATTCAAACAGTGCATCGTTACAAGGCGCGACTACAACATACGTCGGGTGCGATGCATCGGTCACGCACCTCCAGACCTGTGCACGCACGACCTGATTGGTTTCTTAATCTTATGCCGTTGTGCTGGCTCCTTCTCCCTTTAAGCACACGGAGTCAGTCTGAGTGGGACAAAGTATCTATTGAGTCCAGACCCAGATATGTCAGGTTTGACGCGGATGCAAGCCATGTTTGATCCGGAATCGGGTAAAATTGATTGGTCTGACCCACATCCGGGTTAAATATCACACCATTGATAAGATATTTGATTACAATATGTACCATGTAAGTAGAAATATTTGAATAGGCTTCATGTTAAGATGCAAGTAGTGTTAACGTAATTTATTTTTCACATAAAAAAATGAAAAAAATGTTGCACATCACATAGTTCGAATGCTGCAAATTTTCGTGATATATCTAGTTGAATAGCAACCATGGTAATGTACAATATTGTCGTTATATTTCATCTGAGGAAAACGTGGGGAGGTTTAGATTAAGATCTTTGTTTCTTGGAGCCAGTCATATTTTTCCATCATGTTAATTGTCAGGATAAAGTTCATGTCTTTTTGACTTTTTAGTTCTTTGTTTAAATGAATCCTTGAAGATATCGTAGGCACAAATCTTCCAAATTAATTGTAGTGGGAATTTGTATCACTTATTTTTCGCACGTCGTTTCGTCAAGGAGTTCTGGACAAACCAAAGACCCGATAGACCGAATGTTCAAAGGTAATAAATAATACGCCAGTTCATAATTACATTTTGCTCATGTGCAAAACCAAAGGTCATTTGAACGAAGCTTGTGTCAGAAGATAGTAAGAGCTTCGATTAAGTGGATGTGGACGCCGTTCACATCCATCAGGTGATTTCGCATGTAATCCATTGTCGAAAACGATATTGAATCTGTATTCGACAAGATATCTATCTATCTATCTTTATCTATATCTGTATCTATCTATAAGATCTATATTATAGATCTTTTAATTTTTTATATGAAGTATGTGGACTGTAATGCGGATAATTCGCAATCAGAGCTCTTGCCAACACTGCGCATGCGTCAGGTTGTCTCATATCACTGCAATAGAAGACAACGACAAACTTTTGCCCAATCTAGAGTTGTCCTCTCAGGCAGTGGACGTATGAGACAACCTGACGCATGCGCAGTGTTGGCAAGAGCTCTGGTTGCGAATTCTCCGCATCACAGTCCACATAATGTGATGTGCTGTAAAAATGTGAAAAGATCTTATCGTTTTTGACAATGGATGACATGCGAAGTCACCTGATGGATTGCATCACTGGTGGACGTGAACGGCCCCACGGTCACTCAATCGAAAGCTCCTAGTTATGTATACACGAAATTATGCATATTCAGGAATTCTTCTCAACAGTGATGTAACAAAGCCTTTAATACAGCCATCACTTTTAGTAATGTAGCTCTCAGATGCCTCACTAACAGAGTCATCCACTTTCAAAGATTCTATGGTGCTATCGGTCATTTGATCCATCTAGCGAACTGGCTAATTATTTTATATGGTTTTATATTTATTCAGAAATGAATTCAAACAGTGAGTTGTTATACTAGGGCCGGTGGAGCATCGGCGCGGCCCGGAGGGCACAGTTTCCGTTTTACCCCTGTGCGAAGCGATTTTTCTAGATAAATGCAACGAATACTGATGCAAAGTCTACTTTGTTTACATTATCAGCTGGGCGCGCAAATGCAAAAGCCCGCTAGTGGAGGAGAATCAGTTGGTCCGCACGGGTATGAGGAAATATCCCCGATAACATGTGCAAATGCAAGTGAGTACAATTGCACTAATAGGACTTTTGTTTGCTCTAC
>JZLH01S0364652.1:12749-25219 GCA_001188425.1 Eucidaris tribuloides
ACCCTCAGCAAGGCCCTATAAATGAGTTAATTTGTATTTATTTCACGTCTTTGCAAGTTTTATCCCGGGATAAAACTTGCAGAAACAGCTATAGAGGGAGGAGCTTAACGATTCAAACAGTGCATCGTTACCAAGGCGCGACTAACATACGTCGGGTGGCATGCATCGGTCACGCACCTCCAGACCTGTGCACGCACGACCTGATTGGTTTCTTAACTTATGTCTGTTGTTGCTGGCTCCTTCTCCCTTTAAGCACACGGAGTCAGTCTGAGTGGGCAAAGTATCTATTGAGTCCAGACCCAGAAATGTCAGGTTTGACGCGGATGCAAGCCATGTTTGATCCGGAATCGGGTAAAATTGATTGGTCTGACCCACATCCGGGTTAAATATCAACACATTGATAAGATATTTGATTACAATATGTACCATGTAAGTAGAAATATTTGAATAGGCTTCATGTTAAGATGCAAGTAGTGTTAACGTAATTATTTTTCACATAAAAAAATGAAAAAAATGTTGCACATCACATAGTTCGAATGCTGCAAATTTTCGTGATATATCTAGTTGAATAGCAACCATGGTAATGTACAATATTGTCGTTATATTTCATCTGAGGAAAACGTGGGGAGGTTTAGATTAAGATCTTTGTTTCTTGGGAGCCAGTCATATTTTTCCATCATGTTAATTGTCAGGATAAAGTTCATGTCTTTTGACTTTTTAGTTCTTTGTTTAATGAAATCCTTGAAGATATCGTAGGCACATCTTCCAAATTAATTTGTAGTGGGAATTTGTATCACAACTTATTTTTCATCACTCGTTTCGTCAAGGAGTTCTGGACAAACCAAAGACCCGATAGACCGAATGTTCAAAGGTCATAAATAATACGCCAGTTCATAATTTCATTTTGCTCATGTGCAAAACCAAAGGTCATTTTGAACGAAGCTTGTGTGAGAAGACAGTAAGGAGCTTTTGATTAAGTGAATGTAGACGCCGTTCACGTCCACCAGTGATGCGTATCCATCGGGTGATTTCGCTTGTCATGTCGAAAACGATATTGAATCTGTATTCGACAAGATCTATATCTATATCTGTATCTATCTATAAGATCTATATTATAGATCTTTTAATTCTTTATATGAAGTATGTGGACTGTAATGCGGATAATTCGCAATCAGTGCTCTTGCCAACACTGCGCATGCATCAGGTTGTCTCATATCACTGCAATATAAGTAAGAAGAAACGACATCATTTTGCCAAATTAGAGTTGTCCTCTCAGGCAGTGGACGTATGAGACAACCTGACGCATGCGCAGTGTTGGCAAGAGCTCTGGTTGCGAATTCTCCGCATCACAGTCCACATAATGTGATGTGCTGTAAAAATGTGAAAAGATCTTATCGTTTTTGACAATGGATGACATGCGAAGTCACCTGATGGATATGCATCACTGGTGGACGTGAACGGCGCCCACGGTCACTCAATCGAAAGCTCCTAGTTATGTATACACGAAATATATGCATATTCAGGAATTCTTCTCAACAGTGTGTAACAAAAGCCTTTAATACAGCCCATCACTTTTAGTAATGCTAGCTCTCAGATGCCTCACTAACAGAGTCATCCACTTTTCAAAGATCTATGGTGCTATCGGGTCATTTGATCCATCTACGAATTGGCTAATTAATTTTATATGGTTTTATATTTATCAGAATGAATTCAAAGCAGTGGTGTAAGTACAGGGCTGGAGCATCGGGCGCGGCCGGGGGGCACGTTTCCGTTTTACACCCTGGCGAAGGATTTTCTCGATTAAATTGCAACGAACTTACTGGATGCAAAGTCTACGTTTGTTTACATTATCAGCTGGGCGCGCAATGCAAAAGCCCGCTAGTGGGGAGATCAGTGGTCCGCACCGTATGAGGAAATATCCGCACAACATGTGCAAATGCAGCTGAGCTACAATGCACTATAGACTTTTGTTTGCTCTTACGAAGACAGTCGTTGTAGTATTTATTTTACATTTATCGGAGCTTCGGTCTATCGAATAGACTGTAATCCTTTTTGTCCCATTATTACCCCGAAAAAATTATTTTAGCACTAGAATAAATATATATTGTGTAGTGTAGAAAAAATGTTTTTACCCTAGAAACACTAATCTAAATATCCCCATAGCATAAGGTAATACAGTGCACTCTCATTATAAAGAAGTCCCTGGGACCAATAAAATTGTTTCTTTATGTAATGAAATTTCTTTATATCAGGGTTGCAAAAACAATAGAGTACAAAGTAAATGTAATATTTGGGACCAGAGATTTTACTTCTTTATAATGAAACTTTGTTATATCAGTGTTCTTATAATGAGAGTGCACTGTACGTGTATTAAAGTTGTAGTTTCAGTAGAATGAAAGAAAAACCCTTTTCCTTTGAATATGTTATGGAATATAATTGACCAGTCCATGTTTAAATCGAGCAATTTCCGTCTAATGATTGATCCTTTGACAAGTGTAATGCGAAAACACTGGTGTTAACTCAAACACCCATGACGTTACTCTGTACTGGTATTGAATTACAAGCTCGGTTTTAAATTTAACTCTCTTGGTGCTTGAAATAATTCTTTCAGACTTTCACTACGTCTTAAACAAAGCGACCAAATAAAACACATGTTCTAGTGAATTCCATAATTTCTACTGTAGATATGTTATGTTGTCCACAGATAAACACTTTTGACAAAATCGAAATCTTTACGCCATTGTATGTATTTACTACTTTATACGTCGTCAAATCACTAAACTGTTTGAGTGGCTTAATGGATTGTATAATTGTTCCAGTAATTTTTCAAAGATTCTCGCCTTGTAGATGAGTATTTTAATTACATGTATAAACATTTTCGTTTACAACGTAATTTCAACTTGTAGCAACGTGAAATATGTGCACGCAAAAGTATCACGATTGTATATCAATGTGAAATCAGTATTTGTTTATGTTAAACTAAGGATCTACATGTATTGATTAGTTCCATGGCTAAACCTTAAGATTTCATGGCATTTTCTAAACGATGTGTAACGGTGTATGTACGATGCAAAAGACTGCGTGTAATTTATTGTAAGCTCATTACAACTGCAAGTGTGTGTGGATGGTGACGTGTTAATATTGATTAGATGTTTGTTTTTATTTATATACAGTGTCTTAATTATAATAAATAATAAAAAAGTATCATTGTATCGAAATTGTTAATATATTTTTTAATCTTTTGTTCGAATTTGTTTGATGAATGTACTGAAGCAACCATATTCATCTCATCTTATTCTATTCCCACGGTTAGGTTCATGCAGGGGCAGCTCCAGGGTAAAATCTTCGGGGGAGGCAAATCTCACCAGGGAGCGAAAACTCAAACGAGGGTGGCCGGGGGGGGGGGGATGGTCAACGAGAAAGCTTTTTCATGCCAACAAGCGAAACTCAGAAAATGGGAAATGTACTGAAGTTTCCTGTTTTTTTCGTAGCATTTCTACATCAAGTGAAGATTTTGCCCCGTCTACTTTAAAACTGATACATTCAAGGGTCTTCCCTTTCTGTTTTGGTGTGTGTGTGTGTGTGTGTGTGTGTGTGTGTGTGTGTGTGTGTGTGTGTGTGTGTGTGTGTGTGTGTGTGTGTGTGTGTGTGTGTGTGTGCGTGTGTGTGTGTGTGTGTGTGTGTGTGTGTGTGTGTGTGTGTGTGTGTGTGTGTGTGTGTGTGTGTGTGTGTGTGTGTGTGTGTGTGTGTGTGTGTGTGCGTGTGTGTGTGTGTGTGTGTGGGTGGATGGGTGCTTGTTTCAATCATCCCCCCGGATGTGAGGACGTGTCTACGCCACTGATCGTAACCACACAAAAATCATGGTAAATTCCCAGTAATTATATATAATTTTTGATGTCATGTTCAGATGAGAAGTCAACCTCCACACCCGACATCATTTGCCCAAATGTTGTTGTTGTTGGTGGTGTTTAGGGCGCTTCAGTCTCGCGCGAGCACTGGAGACTATTTGCGCCCAATTTTGCCCAATTTGCCCAAATTTTGCCCAAGCGTAGTTTTATACTTTTTCGTGTAGCATTCCACAGCTAGTTCCCTGTGCCCCTCCTGACAGGATTTTCTTCATGAAACAAAATCAAAAATCAAATTTGTCTTGATCACAATCCTATAATCATATTCCTTCTTACGAGGGTCACTGGCTTTCTTGCCATGTTGACACTCCCTCCACTCTCTCCTGTCATGCAAATCCTTCTATTTCAATCCAACCCTCCCGCTTTCCCTACCCACCATTTTCTTTTCCACGTATACTCCTTGGTCTTGCCCGCCCCCCTAATGCCATCTACTTTCAGATTCTTGCTCTTTTCAAAGGCTCATCATCCTTCCCTTTCAATACATAACCCAGCCATTTCAATCATTTCACTTCCACCACAGATTCTGTTAGACCCAAACTTCGTGAGCTCGCTTGTATTCTTTCTATCGCACAGTTTCATCCCACACATTTTCCTAATCATGGCTCTGTCAGTTCTCAATATCCCCTCTTATATGTCACATTCCAATGTAAAATAAGTTGAAAATTATATGCAAGGTCAGTAACAATGACGCAAATTGAGTATTATCTATGGTTGGTGCATTTCGTTGAATCGCTAAAATCCCATCAGTAAACAGGCGTCCATCAAAATAATATGATGGTGGTATCAGTCACACTATCACGTGATGTGCGAAGAGATATAAGTATAAAATTACGGTGTTTCACAATATCACGAAATTATGAGCCGTTGAAGTTGTGTTCTAATGAATTTCCTGCGTGGATATCATAAAAAAAAATCTCGGAGATTAGTTGCGTTAATTAATTATCGTCGAAATGATTAAGATCACAGGAGTACTCCTTGTGGGATGGATTTTACTGAGCACTCTTTTCACCTCGCTTGTGACTGGACATGGTAAGTTTAACAAAAATATTTGTCTGATAGATTGCAGGTTCACGTTTATTCGTTTAGTCTTTTATTACTGTGCAAGAAATCGATGAAAATTTTATAAACTGACATGGACATGCAAACGTTCAGTAGACGAAATTGGGTCTATCCACCTCTCTTCTATATTCATAAAATCGATGTGATATTTTTAACTTGTAAAATGAAATTAAAAGTATATATATATATATATATATAATATATATATATATATATATATATATATATATATATAATATATATATATATATATATATATATATATTATATATATATATTTCAGATGTCCCCCCCCAAAAAAAACAACAACAACAACAACAATAACATTACTTGATATAATTTACACTCTCTTGTTTTACGGAATTACACACGCTATCGCGTTTGTTAAAATAGACAAGCCAGAGGTGGCGCCAGGGTAAAATCTGAAGGGGTGAAATCCGTCGGGAAAATTTTGCTGGCCAACGAAATTTATCGCGGCCAATTTCGCCGCCAAATAGCAGCCGAAAGGTCGCTCAGTGGAAGGGGGTTTTGCCGCCTAAAAAAAAATCACTACCAAACATTTTTTTTCACGGCCAAATAGCAGCCGAAAAGTCTTTCAGTGAAAATCTTAGGGGGAGGGGTGGGGGCTAATTTTTAGAAAAATATTAAAATTTAAAGGTTGCTCACATGGCCACCCCTCCCCCCATGGCGCTGCCCCTGGGTGGAGGGACTGTAGATTCATATTGTACCGTCTTTGCAATCAAATTTCTTCCATTGGTTTTGTTGCTTTAATGAACCACAGTCATATATGTTAATTAGTATACACTATGAAGATAGGTTACGCTACTACATGTATCATAAATAGATAATTAAACAAAAACGTTTATTTACCAATACCATTTTACGAGGGTTTATTGAAATTCCCAAACTTTCCGCCATCTTTATGTATCCCAAGATGCATGGCGCGCTTGTAATGTATTTGTTGTCCCCGGCAGTATCAGCCGGAGTAAAATCAGATTAAACATGTTAAATGCAGCCCGAGCTAGATCGAGCTACTTTTGAAGTAGCTCAACTTTAATTAATAGAAAGATAAGAACGTATATCTTTACATAATTGTTTGTTTAAGGACCATTTGTCCGGATTTATTCATTATGAAGGCATATTTTTTGAAAGTATACATGTAACATCAATAAAGGTGATCATCAATCATTCTTACTTAAATATTCTTCCGATGTGTTCCACCTAAAACCTCACATTTCTCTCGGAATGATCAGAAGTTTGGATGATCGCCTCAAATTTTACCATCACGTCGGGGGACTATTTGTCGTGCACAACTTCCACCACCATCGAGTTTGACATCACACTGGAATCCGACCCACCCGGTGCAAGCATCAACCAATCAGGAGTCTGGCCGATTACAACGTGGATCAGTTCCCATGGCAACGGAAGCGGTGATCGTGCGATGGAACGTATCCTGCCGCTGACATCAGAACAAGCCAGTGCTGCGATCGAGGCTGGGGCTGCGACTCGTATTCGTGGTTTAAAGTTGGTGTGGGATTTCGGTACTAGGCGACCGTGTGCCAGCACACGTTTCTTGTGTGTGTCGGCGCAACCCACTAACAGATCACCGTCCGCGATTCCAGTGATGGGAGTACCATCAGATGCGGACTTGACATCTTGTCGTCAAATATCGTGTAGAGGTAATGTTGATTCCCTGCCAAACCAAGCCTTTCTTATACTAAAAGTAAACACAACACAAAAATTAAGCCCACCCCCTTTTCAAAATGCCATAACTTTTTAACGAAATGGTTTTGAGCAAAATAATTGGGCAGGAGTGTTTCTGAACTCATTAACAAACTTCTGTGCGAAAATGTGATTTATCCGTCAAGTCATGCATGAGTGAGCACATATTAAAGGGAAATTTGTGATACAGGATTTTTTTTTACAAATCCTGTTTCTGGTAAATTATTTAGCGCTATTTATATTAATCGACTTGACCCCCTTACTCCTCCCCTGAAACTTTCCACATATTTTACAGTTCAGTGTGCTCCATTAAAAAAAAATCATCCTTCTTAAATTCTGAAATGGTAAAATCCATTAAGTTTATTGAAAAATTGAAATCAGATATTTTTCAGAAAAATGTATCGGCACATGTTGTCCGAACAGGGGAGGATGTAACCGTGTGTTGGTTGAGTGAGCACACTTTATCAATTAAGCGATAAAAAACACTTTTTACTGTTATTTGGGCATAATAAATGACTCCTGTGACTTCTGAAAAGTGGCAATTTTGCCTCTACTGCATGCGCACTCATGCATAACCTGACGGATCACTGGATCAATCGCATTTTCACACACAATTTAGTCAATGAGTGTAAGAACACCACCCCTGCTATATTGTTCTGCTAAAATTGGTTTCGTTATAAGGTTTTTTTTTTTTAAAGAATGTGGGAGTTACTTTTTATGTTGTGTATAGATTCCGATAATCAGGTATAAATTAACAGCTCTAAAACAAATCAGTGGCAAACGTTATTGTGCTGTTTACTTTTTGGGTGTTTGTATTTGTCCTGTCTTGATACAGTTATTGTATGTTTGATTATTTGGAAATGAAAAGTTCCTTTTCGACAGGTGCTAAATCCATTTTAGTGACTTTTAATGTCAATGGAAATCGGTTCAGTGCCTGTTGGAAAGGAAATATACGCGTCCTTTTAGAGAGAGAGATGTACCGAGACATAAATGTGGATGAATTAAAAATTAGAAATGCAACCTTGAACATTGAAGCAAAATTGGATAGGCCTTGCGAGATACGGGTTTTCATTAAATACGTATGTCCGAGTCCTCTCCTAAAGGGCAGTGACATGATTGGTAGAAATTAAAAAAGCCTCTTAAACCAATCTGTTTGAAAGAGATATCAATGCATACACCAGCTGAAGTGTATCTCCTGGCTGGAATGATTTATCTTGAATTTGTTTAATTGAACATAAACATACCCCGATAAAAATAAATATCATAGAAAGCTACACAACAGATTTGTCTGTCACAAGGCATACTGATAGAAGTTATTTTAGAACGAGTTAATTTTTGACTATAATGTTTTCACATCAGAATCCTTGCACAGTTTACTTGATTTTAGAATAGTTTCACCCAAAGTTGCGGACTACCCCCAATCATGTCATTTACCTCTTATAGCGACCCTTCTAATTGGTTGTGATGTCACAACTGAGTATCTCTTCATTGACTTTGAATATTTGTTTTTAATAAATAACTTGGCCTTTGGGGATACTAACAAACAATTGTTCCACATGTCTTTTTTTTAAGGCATGTGTAGATTGGTTTGGGGCTTTTGACGCTAACATACCTGTGTGTAACAAGTTGAGGGGATTTTTTAGGGGGGGGGGGGTTGGTTTTGTTTTTACGAAAATCAAAATTTTCCATAACCAAATTTACAGGTAAGCCGCTACAAGTTATTCATAATTTTTTAGATACAAGGTATTTAGAATGATGGGTACTGGAGCATTTAAACAGATGAAGAGTTGTAGCGCATATATATATATATATATATATATATATATTTAGTAATAAGGTGCATCTGATGTCATATATTGTGTACTCCTAATTTCCTCGAATAGAAAACGACTTATTTCGTGAAAAGTGTGATGGCGAAGTGTGTTCTTGTGAAAGGATTACAGCTAATACCACCGACGATGAAGCACTTTCAAATATTGAAAAGGTAGGGCATAAGATTTTAGTAACATGTCCCTGCTGCAAAGAACACAGTGTCCCACAGTATGTTCACAGTGTGTTCACATAGTCGGCTCTGTGAAAACGCCCGAATTTAACAATGTGAAGATGATTTCACACTGTGGTGGGGTTTTTCACAGAGTGTTCACATAGTGATATTCTGTTCCACACTGTGAATTGATTCAAATTTAACATCGTGAAGAGATTTCACACTGTGTTCACATTGTGTTTCACACTGTGGGACACTGTCTTCTTTCCAGCAAGGTGTGTTCTGTTTTTGTTTTTGTTTTATTAATACTTTAAATTGAACCCCCATTACTGATCGTCACCTCGGCAAATTTGGCGTGTTTACATACGAAATTTCGTACCTTTCGCAGATATCCCCATTTTTTGTTACTAAATGCGATCCAGATCAAGAAAGGTCGCGGGTTCGAGCTCCGGCCGGGTCATACCAAAGACTATTAAAAATGTTACCTCCTGCTTTTTAGAAAAGAGAAGAATATTATACAGGGTCCGCTGGTAGAGCAGTCTGTTTGACTGAGGTGGCCACCCTGGGTAATAAGATGTTATTATTATTATTATTATTATTATTATTATTATTATTATTATGATGATGATGATGATGATGATGATTCTTATTATTATTATTATGATTATGATAATTATTTTTATTTTTATTATTATTATTAGTAGTAGTAGTAGTATTAGTATTAGTATTATTATTACTATTATTATTATTATTATTATTATTATTATGATGATGATGATGATGATGATGATGATTATTAATACCATATTCATATTTAGTTTATTATCAGCTTTCATTTGAGCATGGAGTCTTCCTGATTTGAGGTATAATTTGCTTATTTAATGATTATCAGAATGTCACATGCAAGATTTATGGATTTTTATTTATGTAATGGTACCGGATGTACGTGGGCGTGGATTCTAGGTAAATTCCGTGAATGTGCATGAAACTGCTGCTGCTACTAAGAAGCGACCTAAAAAAGAATACAACATTTATGCCCTTTACCCGGGGCCTACGCAACAGTCTTGGACAAAAGTGTGGAATACGTTTTTCTACCAAATGCAGTTTTCAATCATTATCATGAAGTAGAGCTAATGGCGGCGCCACAAGGGAGCAGTGGGGAGGACGCTGCCCCTATTTTTTTTTAACTTATCAAACTCACGGGAATTTTACTGTTTTTTGAAAACTTCACCCCCTATTGTTGTTGATTAGGATTGTAAAAAAAAATTGGCAGGCAAAAAATGCTTTTTGTTGTCGTCGGCACCCTGCCCTCGGCTTGTCGTTTGTTTGGCAAGTTAAAAAAAAATGGGAGGGAAAATTTTCCCGGCGGATTTCACCCCTCCTATCAACTTTTATTACCCTGGCGCTGCCTCTGAGCAGAGCTCATTTGAACCTAGTAATGATCTGTTCTGCTTGCGTTATTGCTCATTAATCGTAAGAAATCTGCAATGCAATGCAAGGGCAATGCAAAGAAATAAAAATATTCCAAACTTTTGTCCATGAGTGTAAAATCGTATTGTCCGAGTCGAAGACTAGGGCAATATACGATTCTAGTGAGGGCGATAGGCCTATGTTGTATAACCGAAATTTGGTCGGATGTCTAATACTGTTAATGTGATAATGATATGCATGTTTTGCACGCAATTGTTTTAAGCTAACAACTTTATGCAAATTTACAGACAGCAGATTCTCACATGCCGATTTATAGGCCTGATTTGATTTATTTTATCAGTTTAGTTATTCTAGAACATATAGGGGCGGATACCGCCCCTCCCCTTTGGTCATTTTTTTTTTTATTTTGACGGGGATTTTTACCAATGTCTAGCTAAACCGGGCTCCGTGCCCCCTTTTTGGAATTTGTAGATTCGCCCCTGATATACATATAAGATGTATTATTATGTACATATGATATAGTATATTATCATATATCAGGCATTTTAGTGGTGAAATAAAAAGCCATATTTTGCACACTGTGTCCTATGTGTGTTCATCCCGGGCCATACAACACGATATTACCATTCTTCCGCTATTTTGCCATATTGACGTGTGCTTTAAAACCGGGCCATAAATTCTGATATGGCCCGATTTCCTCATCCCATGCGCGTATACATGTACGCAAAATATGTCATCGCGTAAATCGACGCTAACGCACCCACCGCGCGCCAGGGGCGTCGATCCGTGTTTCGGATGGGGGGGGGGGGGCAAAAGTGAAAAAAGAATGTCAAAAATTTTCGGTGCGCTTCGCGCGACAAATTGCAATACGAAGCGCGCCGAAAATTTGACAATTTCATATAATTTCATGGTATTTATGCTAGTATTAATGCGTTTATAGGCTTTCCAAATGTTTTTTTATAACTATTCCTGTAGTATTTCATTTTAAATTGTTCAAGTGCCAAAATTATTGGGCGGGGGGGGCAAATCGAGTATGTTTGCCACCCCCCCCATATTTTCATCGGCGGATAAATATAAAGGATGATCATATTATATTATTATATATGCCATTGTTACTAATTAGGTGTGTTTCTAATCTTTATCAGATTGATCCCAAGGAGTTGTAAATGAAGTACTGGACATGCGTCGCGTGTCTGTGACCCGTAACCACGTGACAGTAAACGGAGTATCATCTGCGGTCCATATTTTGGAGAAGGTGATATCGCTGAAATCGTCTGATACACAGGTACACTGCAAAATAGAGGGTGTTAAATTTAAAACAATGGCGTTGCCAAATGCAGTTATCATACACTCTTAGAAAAAATATGTTCAATTCTGCACCTTTATCAAAGTCACACTGGTAGCACCTTTACGGGTGCAACTTTGTACCTTTCAGACCAATGTCACACTGGAAGCACCTTATACGGGTGCAACTTTGTACCTTTCAGACCAATGTCACACTAGGAGCATACGGGTGCAACTTTTCAACTTTCAGACCAACGTCACACTGGGAGCATCTCGTTAAAATGCGACTTTGCTCCTTTCAAGGTCTGAAAGATTCAAAGTTGCACCCGTAAACTTTGAGCCCCCGGTATGACATTGGTCTGCACCTTTCAAGATGCAACGTGGAGATTTTTCTTAGTGTGTATATGGTGTTAATTTCAACACTTTTGGTGTTAAAGATATAATTATATTGGTGTTAAAGGTGTCAAAATCACAACCGGCACCTTAAAATTTGATACCATACTTTGGTATCTACACCAATGGTGTTAATTTTAACACCACAATTTTTGCAGAGAAAAGTGTCACCAATGACGAAGATCACTTGGTATTAACACACTCCTGCCCATAATTATGGAATATTTTGTTGATACTTATAAGGCAGTGAATCTCATTTGCAAACCTCCCCGCTGACCAGGAAAAGATAATCCATGCCCTTAGGCTATTGATGACAGGCATGTCTGTGAAATCTGGAGGCCAGTGATTGCCTAGAGTTTGAAAAAATGCAAAAGAAAATCAATAGCCGTTTAGTGTATGTTCTATGATAGGATTTTTTTTCTCGCGAGAAAAAAAAATCAAATCTGAGTCTAACGGTCACTATAATTCCACAAAACTGAGTTTCTAGCTCCCATATTTTGCTAAAGGTTCCCAGATAGCATTTTCTTCTAAATAACATTGTATTTACACAATGTTAATTTTTAGGCATGCAAAAGAGATCCCCTGCCTTTAAGTTCTTTCTCCTATATCGTCCAAAATTTTCAAGATGAGTGTTTATTTCACAAAAACGCAGTATGTGAAGCAATTATTGGATTTCATGAGATGACTAAAGT
>JZLH01S0364696.1:10291-31813 GCA_001188425.1 Eucidaris tribuloides
TGAAGATTAATTATGATTGTTATGATCGCTTCAGTATCGGTAGTACCATTTAACACGAGGATCAATGAGTGATACACGTCTAATAACAGCGATGGGCGTATAAACAATTTTAGACAGGTAATTAGCAAACCAGTTTGAAGAAACGTATAATACAATTTGCGAAATGTGTCCGAAACAGGGGGTTGCAAAAGGACCGTTCGTGCTTATTGCTTAGCTCCACATAAACTTAACAGGTACAGGCAACCGACTATAGTTTATGACGAGCTTCATATGCCTTTTACTTGTCGATTGGGGACATACCCAAAACCAAGGAAGGAGACAAAAGTGGTAAGTGTCTGTACAATGGGTATGTGACTTTCTGTGATGTTTATTCAACTGACATCTTCTTCACCATCTGAATATTACCTCTGGACATTTTTAACTCCTGACATAAATACCTCTGACATTTATACCTCTGACATGCCTCGCTGAAATTTTTACTCTGCGAAATTTACCTCTGACATTATTACGGACATTATTACCGCTGACATTATTACCTCTGACATTTTTACCCGTCTGACATGATTTTACCTCTGACATTTTTACCTCTGATCATACTTATCACCTCTGACATTATTACCAGTCTGACATTTTTATCCCTGAACATTTTACCTCTGACATTGTTCTACTCGATTTTATACTCCGCAGCGCAATTAAAAGCAGTCCTCAGCACCACATTCAGAAGAAAATTGCTCCCGTCTGCTTAAGCTCCAAATTTTGATCAAATGTGTTGGTATGGTGAAAAAGTCATGTCCAAAAAATGTAATGATACGCGTAACGGCAAGCATTATTGTGAGTAACTACCAGAATGATAGCATAGAAACTATTCAAATTTAACTGCTAACACTTCGACGATCGGGTACACTGTTTGAGATTACGAATATAGTTCAGATATGATTAATGATGGTTTCTAGAAATAAGCCCCCAAAGTTGCAAAAAATTGTAAATGTAATGTCCGTTACGTGGAACTCGCCGAAACAGTAGAGTATAGCAGTCGCATGTTATAAGCATTTAAAACAAATTTATTATGAAGACTATTCGTTTACTTAAGTACAGATAAGCGAGCGAGCGCTTCACAAATGTGATCTTCGCGTCTGTCAAACTAATTTTTGTATATACGTTATATTAACATCAACACTTCATGGCAATATCCTTTCACGAAAAATTTATTTTATACACATTATGATTGCCGGAAACGACCAGGCGAGCGAGAGCTCAGACATGTCACTCGTAATCTGTACATCGTACATGTATGCAGCAAGTGATGTGCGCTTTTCTAGCCAAAATGTATTATATACTTCGAGCAATAGAGATCATTTTTGCTTCGGTTTTAAGTCTGAAATTCATTAATTAAAGATTTTTTGCTTAAACGTGCCCGTTATTGTTCCAGCAATCGAAACACATATCGTGATAATCGCTAGAGACTTATAAGGCTCCTAAGAGAGAAGAAAGAAAAAAAAAGGTTACTGAACGGTATGTTTCACGGGCAAGCACTCGCGGAAGGCAGAGAGGCCACCATAATACACTAAATTGGACTAGAAATAGTAAGTGCCCGATCCATGGGCGTTAAGGAGCAAACTTTAGGCATTTTTCAGTTATGAAATTGACATTTTATACAAGAAAATTGCCTTTATTGCCAATTATTGGCCTTAAATACGGTATCCAGTGGACTTAATTTATTGGTTCACCATTTTCAGGGGGGCACATTGGAGGGGGGGGGGGGGCAAGAAAAACTCGTTTTGGCCGCCCCCCCCCAAAAAACAAATTATTTGGGGCGTGAAGTGCCCCTCTGACCCCCCGGCTCCGGCGCCCTTGGTTGTAGGAAATGACCATGCTCGTAGGGGATAACGTAAGGGTTTGATGATATTGTAGGGGATGTAGGGGGTTTGTACAATTTTTCCCGAAGAAATCCAATTATATTCACCCCATTTTGTCCATCTCCGCTGAAGATTTTGTAGGAGAAAAATAGGTTCGTATGGGAAAACATGGTTAATTAGGCGTAGGGGAAAAGTGGTGTCCATAGGGGAAAATACGCATGCGGCGTAGGGGGAAATCAAAATTTTGAGTGGCAGCCCTGAATAGCGATTGCAGTATGGTTAAGGCCACCGCACACAACACGACTTTTGTCGTACGACTGCACCGACTTGGATCCGAAATAAAAAACAAAGCTTATTTCGTTACGCTGATTTATTTCCGGGATTTATTTCAGATGCAAATCAGTAAGTCGTGCGACGGAAAATCGCTTAGTGTGCGGTGGCCTTTAGTCGTGAGTGCGCGCGCCGCTTACAGTTTTTTTTCAATTATTTTGTCCAAAATGTACGTTATTTTCATCAAATAAACAAAAATTGAAGAGAGTGCTGTAAGAACATGCCCAAGGTAATACCAGGGAGATGGGGCTGTCTGTTAGTGTTATGACATAAATTTGTCGCCGCCTCGCCTGCGACATATTTGTGACGGTGGCGATAGGGGCCTACGTGTACGTATCATGCCGCGGTGCCGTCGGGTTCAGTTGCATAAATCGGCACCGTGAAATTGATGTCCGCGGGCAATCATAAATACTAGCGACGCCCTTGCTTAGTCCAAGTTTTTTTGCATCCCTGGCAACATTTTGTGCCATGAAATCGAAACCTATCGGCAAATTGTCACCTCCGTCAAAAATTGTCGTCATGGCGCTGAATAGCCTATGTGTGCAAGGAATAGGCCTACGAGTCAAGCGAGCTCGCTAAGTAAATCGTTGGTGTCTGCGTATGGCAGTGTGTGCCTTGCATACGCCCGTGTTCTGTACTTCAGTATTTTTTGTGAGTCTGTGTCTGTCTGTGTCTTTGTGTGTGTGTGTGTGTGTGTGTGTGTGTGTGTGTGTGTGTGTGTGTGTGTGTGTGTCTGTGTGTCTGTGTGTCTGTGTGTCTGTGTGTGTGTGTGTCTGTGTGTGTGTCTGTGTGTATATGCCCTACGTGTGTTTGTGTGTGTGACTGTGTGTGAGTCTCTGCAGTGTAAACGACACACACACGTTACTATGTTGGGGCTTCTAAACTACACAGAATTTGACACTTTCACAGAAACATACACACAGTCACAGACAAACATAGACCTACACAGCCTCACAGGCACATATGACATTATGTAGACACAAACAGACAAGACAGATACATATATTAAAGAAAAAAAAAAGGATGAAATATCAAAAAATTAAAAAGAAAACAAGAATGAAAAGAATACTACACATTGGGCCGTATGCATGAAAAGTAGCAATTACTTGTAAGGAATTGCTTCAAGCACCAGCAATTGGTTGTCAAGTAAAATGAAGCTCATGCAACAGGTGAAAGAAATTGCTTAAAAACGTATGCATGAAAAGAACCGTTTCCTTGTTCTGACAAGAATTTGCCTAGATTTTTTCAAGCTCCTCAATACCAGCTTGAGCGCTTTTGCTTAATTATGACATTCGAGTTTAAAACATGCCCATGCTTGCATTTAGACCAAACCAAAGCTGCACAAAAGGAGAATAAATCAAAAAATACTTTTTCTGCTATATCAAGAAAAAAATTGGGGAAAATAATTCAGGAAGGGGGTTAAAGATTTAACTCTATCCTGGAGGTACGTTGCGTCTTTCAAAATGTATTTATGTACGTTGACCGCGAGTTGTGAAGATAGGAGGCTTCTTCCCATACATATTCGACTCGTGCGGATCTGGCCTTTTGTTGTTGTTCGCACCGCCGTGACGTTGCTATTGTATGGTTGTGGAGATCTTGTAGGAATTGCCGACGAATGGCATGAAAACGGTTTGAACACAAGCAAAATGTTATGCATACGAAAAAAAGCAATCGCTTGAAATCCATCTTTGACTTGAAGGACGTTGGCAAGTGTTTTTTTTTTATATATATGGTCCATTACTTTCATGGGAGCACAAAGGCGGGTTTTGTATAATGTATTAAAATATTACGCGTGAGAGGAGAAGCATTTCCTGTCATGGGAGTTACGAAAGATAACTTCAATGTATACAAATTTATAGATGTTTCTTTATCGAGGAACGATTCTACCGATATTTCTGCAGTGTATGATGGTTGCAATCAATTTGCATATTCTTGTTTTTGTCATACCAGATAAACCTGCAAACCTTGGGCAATCTATCAGGTTGTCAAGAACAACCTTTGTTTCAAAATGTTTTTGCAGGCAAGCAAGAATCTGTGCTTGCAAGCAATTGTAATTTTTATGCATATGGATTCAAGCCATTAGCGTAGCCAAAGGGGGGGCAGGGGGGGCAGTGCCCCCCCCCTGCCCCCCCCAATAATGCTTTTTCGGAATTTTGTCGTACACGAAGGATTCGTCGGTACATGCGGACGACAAAAAAAATAATTTGTGTACCCGACGAAATATCTCAGTTAAAACGACCAAAAATATCAAAAGAAATTGCATTTTTCAAATGTAAAAATCTTTTTTTTCAAGCTCGCTCGCTCCGCTCGCTCGCATAAGTGATTTTCTTCATGTCAGGTGTTTTTCGGTAACCAGGCAAACCGCCTTGTCATGAATAGGCCTACTATGATTGATGACATTTGGAACGTTAGCGGTATAGTACAGTCAACTTGAGTCAAGTTTACTACAAAAACAACGTTCCAAATCAACCGACCCGAACATCATGTTGTACCGACAAAATGTTTACAGGCCTACAACATTAAACTGTTGAAAGATTCAACATTTCAGCAACGTGTTCATTTAGGAAAAAATCTTGGGGAAAAAGAATAGAACGCTATTTGATACCGGGGCACACTAGCTCCACCAAAAGTGGATGGAAATATTTTGCCTTTCGGCCCGTTCCTCGTTCACCAGCTAAATCAAAAGCCGCAAATTGCCTTTAATTTGCCCACATATTCCTATTCTCATAGACTTCGAAAAATGTTCTTCCCAAGCAATGTTGAATAACAAAATTTGTTGCATGATTATACTTGTGTGTTCCTATAAAATCACAGTACTGCTGAGTGCTGATATAAATAATATCAGAACATCAGAAGGCTTTGTTACGATTCTAGAAATATAACTTTCAACTTTCTTTGACTTGAAAATCTTTTGATGTCTGAAGCGCTCCTTCGCTTCGCTCATTCGCACATACATTACCATTATTAGTAGAAGAAGCATTACTTCTTATAGTTGTATCAGAAGCGGATCTACAAGGGTGGGGTTAGGGGGTTTAACCCCCCCCCCCTTGGACTGCCAAGTGAAGAATTTGTATGGTCTTATTATGTTAAAATTACAAAATTTGTTTCAAAAAACAGTGCAAAACAAATTTTCATACACAATTCTCAAATTTTTGGCGCGCTTCGCGCGCAAACATATACAGTTTTCAAATTTTCGGGGTGCTTCGCGTGTAAACATGCGCATTTTTTTTATTTTCACCGCGCATTGCACGCAAACATACACAATTCTAAAATTTTCGGCGCGCTTCGCGTGCAAACATACATGATTCTAAAATTTTCGGCGCGCTTCGCGCGCAAACATATGCATTTTTTTTTATTTTCTCCCTTCACCATTTTTGTTACACAACATGAATATGTCGGTGTACGTCGGAGTGTTTTTGTTCGTTACATTTCGGTGCTTCCCCGCCCCCCCCGATGGCAAAAAAGCTGCTCGCTACTGAGATTCAAGCAAAAGGCTAGAAAAAGCAATTACTATTTTTTATACATACGGCCCATTATTAAGTACATGTATTGCAATAAAATTGATTCCATTCATTCCATCCAGTTATTGTTTTTCCTATCCACTTATTCCTTCCATCCATCCATCCTTCCAATTCCTACAAAAAGGTCCTGTAGTACTTCTGTAGTACTTCTGTTGTACCTGTGTCGTACCGTCCCAAATTACGTGCAGGACCGTTAGTACCACAGAAATTACCACAGGAATTGACACGGACGTGTTGTACTCCTGTTGTACAATTCTGCGGTACCGTCCCAAATTACGTGCAGGACTGTGGTACTTCCTGTAGTAAATGCTGTGGTACTTACCACAGAGTACTACAGGATTTTTTTGTTAGGGATATATATCCTTCCACCCATCAAGCAATTTATTCATCCATTCACTCATTCCATCACTTCTTTCCTTCATTCATTTTCTTCCATCATCCATTCCTTCCTTCCTTAGTTATATCCATCCTTTTATTCATCCAGTCACTCATTCATTCTCATTCCATCATTCCTTCCACTGATTTTTTTCCATCCATTCCTTCCTTCTATCGAACATCAATTCATTCATCCATCTATCCAATTTATTCCATCCCTTCATTCATGAAAGTTAATCTGGAGATCTGCATGTAAAATTCACAAAATCAAAAAGTCTTGAAAAGACTATTTTGTCACATGCGCTATCTGTATATCGTGTGTGATCGAGACCCGACGTTTTAGTAGGGGACATACTAATCTGGTGAATGGTGAATATTGATGAATATGATCGATTCCGTGAAATACAATGCAAGTGAATATGGTGCTGGTGAATATTGGTGGATATGATCGATTTTGGTCGTGCTGGTGAATAAATGTTGGTGAATAAATTCTGGTGCGAATAAATGTTGGTGAATGAATGTTAGTGAAGCCTGTGCTGAATGTAATGTTGATGGATATGATCGGTTCCGTTAAATCTAATGCAGGTGAATGTGGTGCTGGTGAATGTTGGTGGATATGACCAATTCTAATGAATAAATATTGGTGAATAAAATGTTGTGCATATAATTTGATATGCAATTTTGGTGATACCCCTGAATGTTGGTGGACATGATCGTCGATCGATTATATATATATGCGTTGGTGAATGCTGGTGGACGATCACCAGCATGACCAGAATCGGTCATATCCACCAACATTCACCAGCACCACATTCACCTGCATTTTAACGGAATCGATCATATCCACCAACATTGCATTCAGCACAGGCTTCACTAACATTCATTCACAAACATTTATTCACCAGCATTTATTCACCAACATTTATTCACCAGCACGACCAGAATCAATCATATCCACCAATATTCACCAGCACCATATTCATTTGCATTGTATTTCACGGAATCGATCATATTCACCAATATTCACCAACATTCACCAACATTCACCATTCACCAGATTAGTATGGTCTCTTTTAGTAGCGAGGAAGAGAAGCAACGTGGGCAGTAAGTCACTTAACTTTCTCTTTTATTTTTTATATTTTTTATCCCCCAATGGGAATTTGGGGATAATTTTAGTTTATTAACTTAGGGGGATTCATTTTGTTTGATATTAATCCAGTATTATAGGCCAAACGTGGAAAAGATATGTGATTTCAGTGTCATTCATTTAACGTTGTAGAAACTTTGATAGGTTATTGCACTGTTGCATGGCCGTATATGGTCCGTATAGCTTGCATAGGACCACATACTTCAGTAGGTGTGGTGATCATGGCCTGGCTAACCACACGCGAATACAGTAGTTTACTTTCCATACTCGCTGTGCACCTGGTGCGTGAATGAGAAATGTACAATGGACTTTGTCCTTTCCGTGCACTGAGGAATTTTAATCTGGGTCGAGTTGAGCGGGGTTCACATCACACTGCCACTTGATCCGGTGCTGCTCCGGAGCTGTTCCGGCATCAAACCACCTCCAGAGTTGGTTTGGTTTGATTTGATTCAGATCAAATCAACCTGGGTTAATTTAGGCCAGGTTAAGTCACTTCACATTAAACTTCACTCTGGTTCTGATCGGGAGCAGATGTGGAGCTGAGACGGAGACAGATGTCACCGTGAAGGCGGTTTTAGACTGATAGGTACCTGCTGGCTGAGATTCATAAAAATCCAACAGCTACAAGATGCTAATTTCATATTCTTGTGAATTACACCAAACAATGACATCATCACCCTCAAAATTATCCTATTATATGTCCTGAAACATGCATAAAGAGGGGATCTGGGGTCCTTTTTTAGCCATCTGTTTTGAATTCTTCTTGATGTTAATGATACTAATAGACACTTATTCAGTAAAGGAAACATGTCTTTCAATATGGACAGTACCCATAAATTTTTCTCAACTCACCAGTTTCTAAATGCATGCTAATGTACATGAACTGGTCATGTGTACGCAGATGCACAATACCCTGATGTATGTCCCACCTCAGGTCGAACTTTGTTTGATGTGATGAACAATGTTTAATTTGACACATAGTGGGTAGTAATTATTAATGGTAACTTTACTCCTAATTTTATGTTACTAGTATCATTTCACATCAGTTCTGCACTAATATATGACGGTCAAAATTTTGGGTACCAATTCTTTTAACTCCTTTTGTGCTGATTACGTACCAGTTGCTTAAAATGGCATGTAATGAGATTCTGAGAGCAAGCACTTGCGCCAAGATGGTACCTCTCCATCCTGAAGGGGCACGTCGCTTCATGTTTTCAGGTTGTCTACCCATCCATCCGTCTGTCTGTCCATCCATACACCTTGACGTGGGGTGATGGGTGGATTATGATCATACTTGGTTCAGGCATGCACCATGATGTGAAGATGAACTGATCTGATTTAGATTTTTTTAAAAAAATCAGTCACATGTCAAAGGTCAAGTAATATTCCTGAAATTAGCATTGTAATCCAGGGCAAAGTAAAAACAAGGACATCCTTTAGTATTCTGGCATGGCAGGAAGGATAGAGATCTAGTTCCTGGCAAGATTTGTAAAGAGGTTGAAGGACAAAAACTACACATTAATTTGTATGAAATTCCAGGCGTAACATTGTTTTGCATTTGCTAGTGTAACAATAATAATTGTTCCACGTAGGTTCTGATTATTATTATTATTATTAGAATGGTTTATTTAATTGCAAATTCGTAGCCCAAAGGCTAAAATACATTGCATTACATTTAAAAAGTTTTTTTTTTTTTTTTTTTTTTTTGCATACACATATGACATTAAATCATAAACATACAAATATTACAATTAAAATTGAAATTAAAATTGAAATTAAAATTATTATTGATGTCAGGCTGGCTCAACAGTCAACACGAGTTTCTTGCAAAATTAAAAAAATGTTGAAGGACAAAAACTATGCATTAATCTGTATATTCCAAGCATAATATCACTTTGTATTTGCTGGTGTTAACCTATAATTTTTTTTTCATATAGGTTTTGACATCTGGCTGGCTCAACAGGCGAGTGGCCGCCACCTCAATGAATCGTGAAAGCTCACGCAGTCACGCCGTCTTTACCGTTTCCATAGAATCAAAGGTAAGCTACTTGATTTTGCTTCACTCACTTCCCCCCCCCCTCCACATCCCCCCTGCCCCCCCCCCCCAAAAAAAGAAATGAAATCCCATTTCACTGTATAATGTTTTTTTTTCGATTTCACACTGTGCTTAGGTGTATTTATCAATGCCTAGATGAAACGGTGAAAAAAAACATCAGATTAACCTGCTTTTGACCCTACTGAATGGGGAAATTTTGAGCACGTCTTTGACTGGTGTGGGGGGGGGGGCATGATCTTGGCCGTCGACCGCGTGATCGCGACGCAAATCACAGCGCACGACGGCTCGTATTCTCGAAAATTGTATTGTTTTTTTTTATAATGTTTTATTAATTTTACTAATTTATGTGTGATTTATGAGTAAAATCTTTTTGCTCTAAGCCATTAAACAAAGCTCCAAATGGGCTAATATGTGGTCTAGGTACTCTTTGTAGTGTTTTTAGCAAGTGTACCACCAAAAATCTTAACGAATTCCTTTCGTAATTTATACTTTTTTCAATTATTTATGTATTTCTGTGTTTTATCAACCTTTTGTTTTTTATTGCTTTTTTTATAAGGAAATTTGTCAGTGACACTATTCTGATCGTAAATAGCATAAAATTAATCAATTTAAATCAGTAACAACAATTAAGTGTGTTAAATAATCATTGAATTTAAAAACTCCATTTGGTAAAAAAATTTGAAATTTGTTTTCTTGAAATCAAAGGAGCCCTTACAGAAGGGGCAGGGTTGATCACGTAAACTGAATATGTTATCATATCACTGGTTATTGTCTTGACATTAATGACTGCTCACATCTCAAAACTACAGGAGAAGAAGGCAGGGGTATCCAACATCCGTGTCTCCCAGCTACAACTCGTAGACCTTGCGGGCAGTGAGAGACAGAAAGACACAAAGACCATGGGAGTACGTCTGAGAGAGGCCGGTCGCATCAACCGGTCTCTGTCCATCCTGGTCAACATCATCATGGCCCTGGTAGATATTCAACATGGGAAGCAGAGACATGTCCCATATAGGGACTGAAAACTCGGCTTCCTGCTCAGGGTGAGTTTTGATACTTGAATCTCCCCGAATCTTACTTTTATTTATCACTGAAAATGTGCAGTCTTATTTTGGTTATTTATATGACCAACTGAGTTGTTGGAAGAATTAAATTTGAGTAAAAATCAACCCAGTTTCTACATGTAATGCCGCTGAGAACTTAAAATCTCCCCAAATCTCCTTTTTCATGACTTTTAATGTGTAGTGTAGTAACTCACATGACCATACTAATTTGCTATGATAGTGAAATTTGAGCAAGCTCAGCTTTCTACTCAGACTAAGTTTAAAAATCTCACCCAAATTGTACTTTTCTTTATCACTCAAAATGTGCAGTCCGATTTTAGTTACTCATATGATCAACTGAGTTGTAGCGAGTTGAAATTGAATGAAGTGTCATTGAATAATTGAGTTGAAAAAACATTTCTGAATGAGCTAATGAACTGATGTTGCTGCAAACTGACTTTGTTTTCTTGCACTACATATCCTGATTTTTTTAATGGACTGTAAACACACCCTGATGAGCGATGGTGTTTACTTTATAGATATTGTATTTCATGTGTTATGACCAGGGATGTAGTCGAGGCCGGATTTTGCCGGCCTTTGCCTCGGCCTCGGACCGAGTCACGTGTACAAAGTCTATGGGAAAAATATTTTTCCACCTGCCTCGTGACTCGGAACAGCCGGCCTCGACGACATCCCTGGTAATGACTGTCCTTGCTTTTATGCCAGGCACATTTTGTTTAGCTGTATTGTATTTGCAAGCCAAACTGGGTCAGAAATGCAACAATGCAAGTCATTGATTTGTTGTTTAGCATCACTTGAAAACAGGATAAAAAGGCTTAGGCCATATACCGATATGTTTTTGTCTTCTCTATTCATATATAATCATTATTATTAATAAATCGATCTATTCTTGAAAAAAGGAGTACCTCAGCAAGATGAAGAAAGGGCAAAACATCTTCCCTCACAAGAAGGGCCAGTAAACAACTTTACCTCAAAATTACGCCATATATCGTTCTTATCTGTTGTTTCAAAGAATCTCTAGAACGTGTTATTCACAAGCAGCCTTTCAAAGCCTATCCTAAAAAACAACAATTTGCTTAGCCATTGAACCATCCCGGTTTCAGGCCTTCAAACATTCACCACTACCTTCCTCTCCTTAAAGTAACTATGACTGTTAATGCCATTGACAATAACGTCTTTTACTGGGCAGTCGTTGTTGACCTCAAAACAGTGCTTTGATTACTGTCTGACCATTTTTACATATGAATAAATATAACGAATTGGATTCACGAATCCAGTATTGAGTGTGTTAAGGATTATCTTGCAACAGACAGACTTGTTACACATAAACTGATACGCTTTCTCATCACCAATCATTTCATGTGGGGCGTTCCACAAGCGCCATTCTTGGACCCTTGCTTTTTGTTATGTATATCAATGAACTGGTCTCACATGTCAGATCAAATTGTCAGACTACCTTGTAATGCGACGACACATTTTGTATGTGTCTGATATACTCTGATAATGATCCACGTTAGCTTTACAAAAGCTGGATTTAAACTCAGCTATTTCATGGATGATTCGTAATAAAACTTTAGCCTAATATCAGACAAACTGTTTGTATGCTTTTAGGGCATCCCCACGCCTACTAGATAAACAAAAGTCTTTTGAATTTAAGTGTAAATTCTCAGAGTAAATTAAACATTCATACTGTTTAAATATGCTTCGTTTTTGGTCGATAGAAATCTTCAGTTGGGATCTACATATTGAAAACGGTAATGCAAGAAAGTCGCCTTGTAGGCTTCTCTTCGGCCAGATACGCATATTTATTAATGAAAAAACATATGAAATTATCTATAATTCCATTGTGCTACCAACATATTGATTATGCTGAACTTATTATACAATACTCGATAACACAGAAGCATGTTTGAACAAAACTGCAAAACCTTCAAAACGACAGTCTCGTATCTACTTTTTAGATTAACTCCATTTCACACGCGTGCCAACCTTTATCAATGCATTCCCACTCATTGACGTTGGCAAGTCTGGCATCGCACGGACGCACAAAACACCTTCTTGAATATGTGGCATAAATCTTTTGTGGTCTCTAGCACCATCTTACTTACGTAACTCTTTTTTCATTTAAATTACTACTGCATATTTCACTCCCAAATGAGCGGAAATCTTCTACATAAAGAAACGACAGTCTGAATATTGTAAAGTACCGTTTCGTTACAGAGCGTTCACATTTTTATTAACTAACATTACCTCTCTGTGCCTAAAGACGGCTACTACACTTGAATGGCGTTCAGCTCAAGGACATAATAGAATATTTATTCCAGATTAAAGGATTATATTTTGATATCTAACAAACTATTTCTGCAAAGCTTCGATGATACAACTTACTATACTATACAGTGCACTTTGATATAAAGAGAAGTCCTCGGGACCATCGGGCTTTGTTCTTCTGTGTGAAATTTCGTTATATCAGGGGGGGGATTTCAAAACAGTAAAATACAGGGGAGTTCCAGGACTGGTCGGGGGTTTTGCTCTTTTATGGTGAAATTTCTTTCATCAGTGTCTTTATACGAGAGTGCACTGCATTCTTGAATTTATATATCCATCACATTTCATTGATAATGAGCTTTTTTGATTGTTTTCGCGATCTACGTTTACCTGCTAAATTGGTGCTTTTTGTTTTTGTTTTGCTGTTGTTTTTTTTTTTGTTTTTGTTTTGTTTTCTTGTACTCTTTTGTGTTATTTTGCCTCTACTGTTGTAAAATTTTATACCCGTAGCTTTGCTAATATTACCTTATTTTTAACTCACTGACGCCCCTGCAAAACAGTGGTACCTGTACAGTACTACTGAGATAGGGCCACCGCGTCGTAATTTTACATTTGTATTTATACTGATTTTTGTATATGTTTTTTAAATTGACGAAAAATAGATACATACCAATACAAATTATTAATAGTCATTATTGCCTGTAGCACTAATATTACAAATTTACTCATTTTCAGGACGCACTGGGAGGCAACGTGAAAACATACATCATTGCAAATGTCCATCCAGATGCAAAGTAAGTAATGGCTGTTCATACCCATTGAGAAGACCAATGGGCAATTACAGCATTACAGACATTATATTCAGACATGTTTTTGCAACTTTGGGGGCTTATTTCTTGAAATCATCATTATCGTTCTATTTGTGTCAATCTCAAACAGGTCACCCTGAAGTGTTAACAGTTTAAATTTCAATTCGTTTCTGTTTATCGTTTGGAAGTTATCACACATAATGCCTGGCATTACGGACATTACATTTTCGGGACAAGATTTTTTACCTACCAACACATTTGTCAAAAATTTTGTGAGCATAAGCATGAAGTGAAGCCAATTTTCTTCTGAAATGGGTGCTGAGGACCTGCTTAGTTGTAGGATGACTATTAGGTACAACAGATTCAGTATATCCCATACAGGACCATAAATGTTGCGTTACGGACATTACACCTCGGACCACTTTTTATGCCTCCGCCCCGTAAGGGAGCCGGAGGCATTATGTTTTCGGGCTGTCCGTCCGTACGTCCGCACTTTCTTGTGAACAAGATTACTTCAGTACCGCTGAACGGATTTTAATGATACTTGGACCAAGGATGGACCACTAGGCATGAATTGATCAGATTTTGGGACAAATCCGTCAAGGGTCAAAGGTCAATGAACTTTGTCCCAAAATGCCATTTTCTCCCTAACTCCAGTTAGGAGTGCTCACTGTTGATATAATTTGGTGGTTAGGTTGAGAAACAAACGACAAATATTTTGGTAGAGTCACAGGGGTCAAAGATTAAGGTCAAGGGTCAAAGGTCAATGAACTTTGTCCCAAAATGTCATTTTCTGCCTATAACTCCAGTTAGGAGTGTTCATTTTGATTATGATTTGTAGTTAGGTTAAGAAACAAAAAGACAATATTTGGTGGTAGAGTCACAGGGGTCAAAGGTCAAGGTCTCAAGGTCAATGAACGTTGCCAAAATGCCATTTTTGCCTATAACTCCAGTTAGGAGTGCTCACTGTTATAATCTGGTGGTTGGGTTAAGAAACAAAAGACAAATATTTTGGTAGAGTCACAGGGGTTAAAGGTCAAGGTCAAGGATCAAAGGTCAATGCACTTTATCCCAAAAAGTCATTTTCTGCCTACATGTATAACTTCAGATAGGAGTGTTCATTATTGCTGTAATTTGGCAGTTCGGTGTAAAAATGAAAGGCAAATATGACTTTCATGGCTTTGTTCTGAAAGGTTATATTTAGTATTTGATCTATTGAAGGTCAGTTGCCAGTAAACTGATCCCATCGTCTTTACAGTTACTTGGTTCCTTAGAAGTCGATAGCAATCATACTATGAGCCAGATTTATGTGCTGCATGTATAGTGGGCGGAGGCATACCCATTGACTGCGCGCAGTCGAACTTTTCTAGTTTAGGTCCTGATATTTATACTTAAAACCATTTGATAACTACTATAAAGCTAATATTAGTCATTTGTGGTCCTTTCTTAACTAAAAGCTACTATAAATTAATTCTGAAGTGCTGTTGAATTTGAAATAATGAGACTCGTAGATTGTATGTTTTTCAAAAAAAGATAAGAAAATTTTGCAAGAAACTGGGTTTTATGAAGAAAATCATGTCTAAATATAGTTCAAATGTATTCAAATACCACTCAAATCAAAGAGTTCGATGAGTTTTATTGTGTGATACTGAATCTATCACTGTAGCCCTTATATTTTTTGAATTATTACAGATGTTATGATTTTGAGCCCGGGTAACATTTTTCGCGGAATTGCCCCAATAGTAGGCCTAATACAATGAAACCTGTCTATCATGACCACCCAAGGGAAATGAATAGCCTATATACAGGTGTGCACCAGGGTAGAATCTTAGTTGGGTGAAAATGTCAAAAGAACTAAAAAAAAAAAGGATTACACTGTGAAAACCCCTTGATTTTCTAAATTTTGACAATTTTAGGTCGGCGGCTGGATGGCTGCCTTGCCTCCCCCCCCCCCTGCTCACTTCCTCTGCCCCCTCCCCCCCCCCCTTTCACCACCCTTGCCTTTATACACAGATGGCTGATATAGACAGTTTTTGTAGAAACATATGTCTCCTGCGGAATCACTTCATTGTCCACTATAGGCAAGTCGTCTGCTTAAGAGAGGTGGCCACTAAAAGCCTGATCCCACTGGAGGAGATGTCGCCGTGACACTCGTGACTGATTAGTCGCAGGAGTCGCAGCAACGTTTCCTTCAGTTGGATGAGACCTTAAGACAGGTTTGATCTGCACATTCGGTAATTTTCCATGCACATATGTTTTGGTAGAGTGGAGGTGGAGGCCTGTTATAAAAAAGGGGAGAAGATGTTAATTTTTTGCTTGATGCATCACCTTTTATTCAAGCAAGAATACCAGTGATTTACATAATGTACAAGTGTGTGAACATAAAGCATTGGTTGAATTGCTTGTATACTTTATTGCTTCTTTGAAAAATAATTTTACAAAATTATGTCTCAAATGAAACTATTTTTCTTTGCCTTGGCTAGTATTTTGATTACAGAATTAATATACTAATATCATTTTGTAATGTATATTCAGTAACCAGTATAATAGAACAAAATAATTTGATGTGAAATATTACTTTGCCCATTTTTCTGCAGATGCTTCGGTGAAACCCTGTCCACACTGAAATTTGCCAGACGAGCCAAAATGATAAATAACCGGGTAAGGAAATATACATTTTGTGTTGTGATTTCTCGTTTACCTCTCTCCTATCATTCCTTCTAGTAACCAGTTACAGATGCAAAGAATTGCATTGATGATATTGATGATATTAGAAATTGGATGATAGTTAACAAATTAAAGTTGAACGACTCAAAGACAGAATTCTTTGTTGCAGCCTTTCCCCATAGTCTTCGCAATCTGCAAGATACGAAGTTAAAAGTTGGTGATACATCCATAAGCCCTTCTGATACTGTTAAAAATCTTGGTGTCATTTTTGATAGAGATATGTTGATGACGGACCGTGTTTCTCAAATATGTACTACTGTAACTTTTCATTTAAGGAACATTTCTCGAATTTGAAGATATATTACTCAACCAGCTTGTAACAACGCAATCCGTTCTCTAGTTCTGTCCCAATTAGATTACAGTAATGGCCTTCTTTCCACTATCCCTGTTAACCAATTAGATTGAATTTAACGGCTTCAAAATTGGGCTGCTCGTCTAATATATCAGGTATCGAGATTCCACTCCCCAAAACCTCTCCTTTACTCGTTACACTGGCTTCCAGTAAGATATCGAATAGTTTTTAAATTACTTTTGATAGAATGTACAATAGGGATGCAATAAAAATTAATATTAGTGACTCAATGATACAACAAGTTTCATCACTTAAATTTTTAGGGGTTATTATAGACGATAAACTCAAATGGACAGATCATATCAACTTACATGTAGTATGTAATAAATTATCGAAGAATATCGCAGTAATGAATAAACTTAAATCTTTTCCCAAATGTATCCTAAAAAAACTATTTATAATTCCATTATCCTTCCATTTTTAAATTACGGTATTATTGTTTGGGGAAATGCATCACTTACTCACCTTGATAAATTGCTAAAGCTTCAAAAACGTGCAATTAGAATTATATCCTATGCCAGTTATCTTGCCCATACTACGCCAATATTCAAATCTTTAAGAATGCTTTCGTTTTCTGATATGTTTTTATTCCAAATTGGTATATTTATGGATCTTTGTGACAGGAAACTCCTTCCACAATCTATTTGTCAGTGTTTTATTTTAAACTCAAATATTCATGAATATCAAACAAGAAATATCGCCAACTTCCACTAGCCAAAAATCGGTAAAAATTTATTCTGGAAATCTTTATTTTATCAAGGCCCAGTTAAATGGAATTCACTCCCGCAAACTATACGAAACTCATCCTCTTTAAATATTTTTAAATCTAATTACATGATAAATATTTGCTCGATAAATATAGTATACAATAACCTTCACTCTCAACTCTCAACCTTCACTCTCATTCTTATGTAATGTGGCTTTATTGTATGTTTTGCTTGTTTGTTTAGTCCTGTTCTAACTGTGAATTACGTATTTAACCCGTTGCCTCCGAGATTCTGAAAATCCCATAGAGTTAACACAGGACACATCCGGTTCCCGAAGCCAACGGGTTAATTAACGTGTACTGTTAGCTTTTGTTTGTAACTACAATATACTCATTTTATCTTGTAAGGTCAGCCTTATATAAGGAATTTTTATCCTTTCTGGCCGCTACCTTATCACAGCGATCTATTATTGTAAATTTTTGATTTGTTGTTTTTCATTGTAATGTAATTGTATTTTGTTTTTATCGCTTGATGATGAAATAAATTGAATTGAATTGAACGTACCCATCCAAAGTGACTCCCTCCCTTTCTCAGACAAAATAATTTACGTAATTTACATCTATGAGCACTTATTCCACGATCTTGTCAACAGTGTCTCCCTCTCTGAGACAAAATAATTTCCCTCATACTGTAATATAGCAAACATGTATTGATATGTACGAGTACTCCCTTTCTCAAATAAAATAATCTTATTCAAACTCTAATATGTCAAATAGAATTAGACTGCTTTAACAAATCCGCTAATCAGTGGTTTAACTCCGACATACATAAGAAGTCATTGAACAATGTTGAATACACCCCATAATGTGATTTCGTAAAATCGATATATAGGAATATACAATAACATATCTCTAGTATTGCTGGATAAAACTTGTAATGATGTCTTCATACTGACTGCCAAAGATATTATTTCCAATGGCTAAAACTCCGAAATGAGATGCAGTATATCAATATGTCCTGTATTTAGTGTTAGAGAAATGAAAGCGGTTTTCTCTACACATCGCTTATATCTCTTTTTCTTACTTCCATAATTCGTCTCCACATTTTCCGCTTTCTACCAAAGCTGCTTTCATGCTCTCTGATATACATACTGGCAGTTTACGCAGGTATGCTGCCCTGTATTCCTCCTTTCCTATGATGGTGAAAGTGTCCCAGTCAATTGCCTCGGGGTCTTTTTTGATGAAGACATTTGAGCTCTTCTTGCTGTTCTCTCCTCGGATTGTCGTCTCCATTCCGGTTAGGCTATTATCATCCAGCGCTTTCTTGTACTCTAGGCTACGGACACTGCGCATTGCTCTCCCGCGGGTACTCTGGAACGATCGGAGAGTTATCACTGGTCCGGGCGTCTGAAGAACAGCCGCCGCTACTTGGGTTGAAAAATTGAATTTGGGTTTTATTTGTTTTTAGTGATTGCTACTATATGGTGTAATGTTAGGCTGCCAAGCAATGTTACAACAGCTAAAATTGTGTCATTCATTTATCTGACAGAACATGCCTATTAGTTCCAGTAGTGATATTACTATGACTTGTTTCATTAGTTTGGTTGTGTATTTTCTACTTTTTTCAGGACATCTGCCTTGGAGAGTTCACACTTCAAAGAGAAAGAAGACCTCAAGTCGAAACTAGAGGATGAAAGAGAAGAAAAGTCAAAATTAATCAAGGTGAATCTTCAATCTCGATCATAATTAGTAAAGTGTCCTCACGTGAAAATATTTTGCATGTTCACTTCCATCAGCACAATATCATTTTATCAATGAACAGTTGTGAGCTATTTACGACATATACAGGGAAGTGTTGAGCCTGATCAGTTTGTCACGGACGGACATTTAACAAATTCTGAAAGTTTAAAGGCTTATAAAAATTAAGTAGTGAAATGTGTCAAGCTTGTGTATGGTTTATTGTAAAGAGTATCACTGAAAGTGTTAAATGTTTATAGAATTTTGTTGCCATGGTTACCTACTAAAGATAGAATCCATTAAATATTCAATGTCACGGACGGATAGGATAGAAATGGGTTTCTACACTTGTCAGTGATCGTTTGTTATTTCTATCTAAACGAAACAATGCTGACAAGTTATTTTCATCGCAGATGTTAGTCTAATAAGTTGACTTCCCTGACATATGTATGTAATTTTGAAGCAAGCTGCAACTTTTACTAGAAAGACAAAAAGTTTTGTCACGGACGGACATTTTTTTGTCACAAATGGGCATTATCCCAATTAAAATTGATATTTCAGGCATTTTCAGCCCAGATTCCAGTATTTATATCACTAATAAACTCGGAAAGATGAATAAACTAGAAATTCTGTGTGTCCACAGGACACAGATGCCCCAGCTATAATGCAGTCAGTAAGCATTTCTTATTGAGTGTGTGGAAACCATTTTGCATAAGCTGTGACCTTTGACCTTTGAATTGCAGACTCCAACTTGAATTTGTCTTGTATATTAGTGTCATCTACCTACATACCACATTTAAAAAAAATTCTATTAAATATTTATTAAGTTATCACCCCAAAACCATTTTGCATATATAATGACCTGTGACCTCTGACCTTTTACCTGCAGACTCCAAATTCGAACTTGACTTGTATTTTATTGTCATCTATCTACATTTTAAAACATTTTTAAATTCCGTCGAATATTATTCAAATTATCATCCAGAAACCAATTTGCATATATAATGAGCTTTGTCCTTTGACCCTTGGACTTGCGGACTCCAAATTCGAACATTACCTGTATTTTAGTGTGATCTACTTACACACCAAAAATATTTGAAATCTGTCAAACATTTTTTAAGTTATCGTGCGGAAACAAATTAGGGGGACGGATGGACCAACAGACTGACGGGGCAACGCTTAACGCCCCCTCGAGACTTCGTCTGCGGGGGCATGACAACACTTGTATGTGAGTGTGTGTTGGGGGAGGGGTTATTTAGGGGTATATTTATGAATTACAATACCATTTATTGGATTTATGTAATGAAATATCTCCCCAAACTGATAAAACACATTTACAAAATCATTGAATATGAAATCCCCTATTGCACCATTGCAGTATAATGCAAATGTCCGTCCGTGACAAAATTTTTGTCCGTGATATTTTCAAATTCATATTTAGTATATAAATATCTAATTGATCTGGGTTTCGTACATACACGTTATAAGTCTTTTGCCAGTGAGATAGCTCAGCATGTTTTTGTTTAAATTTATTACTCTGGCAACAGAACAAAAAACTGTTAAATTTCTTTCTGTCACGGACGGACAAATTTGCATAAACATGAATAGAAAAATGCGGATTTGACCACTATTGTACAAATATTTCACAATATTTTTCTGCATTTTAGCAAACTGGTGTTTCATCTATAATCATTTGCAAACAAAACACGAAACAATCTAATGATTGTCAAAATAGGACCAAATCAATATTTCTCAAAAGTGTCCGTCCGTGACAGCAGTGTTCAACACCCCTATTCGAAAGTAAGTCATTCCAGTCGCTTCCGGACCTTACCAAATAAAACAAATATGGATTTGAGAAACTTTAGATATCAATGAAAGATCCGGCAGTGATTACATCATACGAATATAAAAATGAATTTTTTACCCCAATGCTCACTTTAATCGATCAGGCTCTGTTCTTAAGGGCAAGATGGAACATTTGCCTTCATCAAAAATTTAATACGGACCATTTACAACTGATGAGGGCCATTTAAAGATTGTGTCATTGATTTGCACGTCAAAAAACATGTAAATTAAATCAGCTGAAATCATATCCAATGTGAAGATTACAATAAATGAACACCTCTCATAGAGGCTTGGAGTAAAATATTGAGTTTTGGTGAAAATCTGGATGGTTAAACTTCATCCTCTTTCAAATTGCTCTGAAGCATTTAAAAAAAAAAAAATCTGACTCCGACGTGCACGGGCCGTTCCAAAATTGTCCGATCAGCCGTTAGCCGATGGTCACGTGGAGTTTAGCTGTTAACCAATCAGTGCATTCCGCTGGTCATGGGACAGAACACGTAACCCCGATTCGTAATTTTAGCAAAATTTAAACTCACGGAAAGAACAACATTCCGTAGTTACATGTCGTTATTAGTTTTTCTCATAAAACAACAAATTCATGACGTATGGATCTCAAACTTTCAACACACCATTTGTACGTATTAAACTACCGTTTGGTATTGATAATGAAGGGAAGTAATGGACTTGCAAATCCCTGACACAATCTTTAACCCATTGGCTGCGGGAACA
>JZLH01S0364696.1:41483-54111 GCA_001188425.1 Eucidaris tribuloides
AATTCACGTCCGCAAACTATACGAAACTCATTCCTCTTAAATATTTTTAAATCTAATACATTGTATAAAATATTTGCTCGATAAATATAGTATACAATAAGCTTCACTCTCAACTCTCACCTTCACTCTCATTCTTATGTAATGTGGCTTATGTATGTTTTGCTTGCTTTGTTTAGTCCTGTTCTAACTGTGAATTACGTGATTTAACCCGCTTGCCTCGAGATTTCTGAAAAATCCCATAGAGTTAACAAGGACACATCCGGTTCCAGAAGAACGCCAGTAATTAACGTGTTAACATGTTAGCTTTTGTTTGTAACTACAATATACTCATTTTATTCTTGTAAGGTCAGCTTTATAGGAATTTTTTATCCTTTTCTGCGCCTTACCTTATCACAGCCGATTATTATTGTAAATTTTTGATTTGTTGTTTCTTTCATTGTACATGTTAATTGTATTTTGTTTTTATCTGGCTTGATGATGAAATAAATTGAATTGAATTGACGTACCCATCCAAGTTGAACTCCTCCATGAATAATTTACGTAATTAATCCACGATCTGCAACAGGCTCCTGAGACCAAATAATTTCCTCATACTGTAATATAGCAAACATGTATTGATATGGGTACGTAGTTACTCCCTTTTCTTAATAAAATAATCTTATTCAAACTCTAATATGTCAAATTAGAATTTAGACTGCTTTAACAAATCGCTAATCAGTGGTTAACTCCGACATACATAGAAGTCATTGAACAATGTGTGAATACACCCATAATGTTGATTTTCGTAAAATCGATATATAGGAATTATACAATAACATATCTCTAGTTATTGCTGGATAAAACTTGTAATGATGTCTCGATACTGACTGCCAAAGGTATTATTTCAATGGTCTAAAACTCGAAATGGAGATTGCAGATATTCAATTATGTTCTGTATTTTAGTGTTAGGAGAAATGAAAGCGGTTTTCTACATACACATCGCTTATATCATCTTTTTCTTACTTCCATAATTCGTCTCCACAGTTTCCGTTTCTTACCAAAGCTTGCTTTCATGCTCGTCTGATATACATACTGGGCGTTTACGCAGGTATGCTGCCCTGTATTCTCCTTTCCTATTGATGGTGACAAGTTGTCCCAGCTCAATTGCCTCGGGGTCTTCTTTTGATGAGATCATTTGAGCTCTTCGTTTCTCTCCTCGGAATTGTCGTCTCATTCCGGTTAGGCTGATTATCATCCATTTCGCTTTCTTGTACTCTAGGCTACGGACACTGCGCATTGCTCTCCCGCGGGTACTCTGGACGTCGGAAGAGTTATCAACTGGTCGGGCGTCTTGTAAGAACAGCCGGCTACTTGGCGTTGAAAATTGAATTTTTAGGTTTATTTGTTTTTAGTGATTCTACTATTATGGTGTAATGTTAGGCTGCCAAGCAATTTACAACAAGCGAAATATTGTGTCATTCTTTATCTGACAGAACTATGCCTATTAGTTCCAGTAGTGAATATTTGACTATGATTGTTTCATTAGGTTGGTTGTGTCATTATTACTTTTTTCAGGACATCTGCCATTGGAAGAGTTCACACTTTTCAAAGAGAAAGAAGACCTCAATCGAAACTAGAGGATGAAAGAGAAGAAAAGTCAAAATAATCAAGGTGGAATCTTCAATCTCGATCATAATTAGGTACAAGTGGTCCTCATGTGAAAATATGCATGTTCATATTCCATCATCACAATATCATTTTATCAATGAACAGGTGTGAGCTATTATCGACATATACCAGGGAAGTGTGTTGAGCCTTGATCAGTTTGTCAGGACGGACATTTAACAAATTCTGAAAGTTTTAAAGGCTTATTAAAATTAAGTAGTGAAATGTGTAAAGCTTGTGTATGGTTCATTGTAATAGGTATCACTGAAAGTGTTAAATGTTTATAGAATTTATGTTGCCATGGTTACTCTACTAAGATAGAATCCATTAATATTCAATGTCACGGACGGAATAGGAGAATGGTTTCTACACTTGTCAGTGATCGTTTGTTATTTTATCTAAACGAAACATGCTGACAGTTAATTTCATCGCAGATGTTAGTCTAATAGTTGACTTCTCTGACATATGTATTAATTTTTGAGCAAGCTGCCAACTTTTTACTAGAAAGACAAAAGCTTTTGGTCAACGGACGGACATTTTTTGGTCAACAAATGGGGCATTATCCATTAAAATTGATTATTTCAGGCATTTTCAGCCAGATTCCAGTATGTTATATCACTAATAAACTCGGACAGATGAATAAACTAGAATTCTGTGTGTCCACAGGGACACAGAGTGCCCCAGCATATGCAGTCAGTAAGATTTCTTATGAGTGTGTGGAAACCATCTTTGCATAAGCTGCTGACTCTTTGACCTGAATTGCAGACTCCAACTTGAATTTGTCTTGTATATAGTGTCATCTACCTACATACCACATTTAAAAACAATTCTATTACGAATATTTATTAAGTTAATCACCCCAAAACCATTTTGCTATATAATGACCTGCTGGACTCTGGTACCTTTTACCTGCAGACTCAATTCCGAACTTGACTTGTATTTTATTGTCATCTTATCTTACATTTAAAACATTTTTAAATTCCGTCGCACATATTATTCAAATTATCATCAGAAACCATTTGCATATTATAATGAGCTTTGTTCCTTTGACCCTTGGACTGTGCGGACTCAAACTCGAAACATTACCTGTATTTTAGTGTGAATCTTACTTACCACACCAAAAAATATTTGGAAATCTGTCAAACATTTTTTAAGTTATCGTGCGAAACAAATTAGGGGACGGTATGGACAAACAGACTGACGGGCCAACGCTTAACGCCCCCTCGAGACTTCGTCTGCGGGGCCGATGGACAACACTGTAATGTGGTGTTGTGTTGGGGGAGGGTTATTTAGGGGTATATTTATTAATTTCAATTACCATTTTATTGATTTATGTAATTGAAATATTCTGCCCCAAACTGATAAAACACATTTTACAAATCATTGAATATGACAAATCCCCTTATGCAACCATTGCAGTATAATTGCAAATGTCCGTCCGTGACAAAATTTTTGTCGTGATATTTTCAAATCATATTTAGTATATAAATATCTAATTTGATCTGGGTTTCGTACATACACGTTATAAGTCTATTTGCCGAGTGAGATAGCTCAGCATGTTTTGTTTAAATTTATTACTCTGGCCAACCAGAACAAAAAACTGGTTAAATTTCTTTCTGTCTACGGACCGGACAATATTTGCTTAAACATGAATAGGAAAAATGCGGATTTGACCACTATTGTACAAATATTTCACAATATTTTTCTTGCATTTTAGCAAACTGGCTTGTTTCATCTATAATCATTTGCAAAACAAATACACGAAACATCTAATGATTGTCAAATATGACCAAATCAATATTTCTCAAAAGTGTTCCGTCCGTGACAGCAGTGTTCAAACACCCTATTTCGAAAGTAAGTCTTCCAGTCCGCTTCCGGACCTACAAATTAAAACAAATATGGATTGAGAAACTTTAGTTTTTTAGATATTCATGAAAGATCCGGCAGTGATTACATCATACGAATATAAAAAATATGATTTTTTACCCCAATTTCTCACTTTAATCGATCAGGCTCTTTCTTAAGGGCAAGATGGAACATTTGCCGTCATCAACAAATTATACGGACCATTTACAAACTTGATGAGGCGCCATTTAAAGATTGTGTCTTTGATTTGCACGTCAAAAAAACATGTAAATTAAATCAGCTGAAGTCATATCCAATGTGAAGATTACAATAAATGAACACCTTCTCATAGGCTCTGGAGTAAAATATTGAGTTTTTGGTGAAAATACTGGATGGTTAAACGCTTCATTCCTTCTTTTCAAATTGCTCTGAAGCCATTTAAAAAAAAAAATCTGACTCCGACGCTGCACGGGCCGTTCCAAAATTTGGTTCCGATCAGCGTTACCGATGGTCACGATGAGACGTTTAGCTGTTAACCATCAGTGCATTCGCTGGTCATGCGGACAGAACACGCTAACCCGATTTCGTATTTTAGCCAATTTAAACTCACGGAAAGAACAACATTCCGTAGTCTTTACATGTCGTATTAGTTTTTTTCTCATAAAACAACAAATTCATGAGGTATGAGATCTCAAACTTTTTCAAGCACACCATTTTGTACGTATTTAAACTACCGTTTGGTATTGATTAATGAATGCAGGAAGTAATGGACTTTGCAAATCCCTGACACAATCTTTACACGCCATTGCTTGCAGGGAACACGAATGTGCCCTGTGTTACTCTATTGACGATTTTTCGCAATCTGGAGGCAAGGGCCGTTTAAAACATCATTGTTTTTGTTCTTTTGGTCTTTTCACATTCTTAAACTCATTCTTTTTGAAATATACCAAGTGTTAATTCTGATTTGCTATGTCAAAATAAATAACAACAAAAATGGTGTTACAATTCAACAAAAGAAATGTTGTCGTTTATCTTTGGGTTTTCCAGTGTTCTAGAACTTTTCTACAACTTTTTTTTGTACAGATTTAGGATTCACTTTCTTTCATTGGGTTAAACTTTCACATCCATGGAGATTAAGCATACAGATTTCCCGGACGCTATTCATCAGACTGAAAAACAATCCTTGTTTCAAAGTTAGTGAAATCTTATTCGGATCAAGGCCTCGGTTATTAGTCTAACTTTATCCTTTATTTCTTCGTAAACTTTGCAGGATTTGTGCAAAATCAAAGAGAGGAATGCCGAGATATTGGTAGAGAATGCAAGCTGGTTGGCGTCATCAGATTTCCCAAACAGAAGATTACACTATCACATGAGATCAAGACAATGACAAGGAACTTATCTGAAGTAAGAGGGTGGGGTCTCACTCATCTTTCTTGTTTTCGTTTCTGTCAAAATAATTTGTTGGCTAAGATAATTTTTACAGGTCCCACGCCAGCCTGGAAAGTTGCCAGAAAATATGGAAAATGACTCCCCTTCATGTCAGTATAGGGTAAAGTAAAAAAAAAAAAAATGGAGGAAAATCCCTTCAAATCAGAGGCAGCGGGCGGGTGTAATAATCTTAGGGAGGCGCCAAAATGTCAAGAGACTGAAGTTTCTGAATTTACAGAGCGATCAATCCATCTGCCCATCTGTCCCTGCCTGTTTGCTGCCACCCTCTTCAAATTGCGGGGCGGGGGGGGGGGGAGGGGGGGTGTCCAATGGTCCAACTTTCATCACTTGTACATATTACGGGCACGAGATGAAAAAGAAATGTGTGAAGTACAAAATGGTCAAAAAGTTGATCCTGGAATTTTTAACCTTTTCTTCAGGCGAAAAAATCATGGTGAAGTTTGTGTCCTTGAAATGCTGGAGCCTGGATTGATAATCTGTGGCTTCATCAGTTTGGTAGATTGTCGGTCTGTTACATATAATACTAATAATACTTTTTATTTACCAAGGTAGCCACTTCAGTCAATAGACTTTCTTCAGCGGCCCTGCATGAACATAAATGTTATTATTACCCTTGCTCTGTTTCTTAGAATGCAAAACGCCTAAGCTTAGAAGGCAGTAATAGGTACCGGTTTTTTAAGTTTTGGTATGACCTGGCCGCGGCTTGAACCCCCGAACTTCCGCATGTGAGGGGTGGACGTCTAACCCACTAAGACATCGCATCGGCTGTGACCGTTTGATTGCAGTTTGATTCGCGTTTTCATGGTCAGGGACCAAAGGGTACTACTGCTCTAGCCTGGCGCTCGGCATGCCTACATGCCGGGTAGGGACGTTAATGCCCATGGGACTACGGAGGACTGACCCCCTATTGTAGTCGAAACTGTCTTGTGCAGCCATGCCTTCGATTAAGAACAGACGAACCAAAGCACTGCTCCAGTACTCACACTGTAGGAAGTGGTATGGTTTTAACTGGCACTTTTAAAGATACTTTTGAAATGAACCTTGGGAGAATGGAGGATATCTGGATGAAAAAAAAAATGTTGCTTTCTTGCATGTAGAGCTACTTTCAGGGGTAGTCCTCAAACTTGGGGTAAACTATCTAGAATCAAGTCATGAAATATGCAAGGTATTTCTACTGTGATAATTTTGTTCAAAGACGTTAGACTCAATTTAAAACAACTTCCATCAGTATGCCTGAGAAAGACACATTGCTTTTTATGGGATTAATTGCTCGAGAGAAATAAAGTGCTATTATTGTTCATGCTTGATTCTCCTAAAGTAAACGCAATTCACGAAATCCTTCACAAAGCTGAGGAGATTCCCCTCCATCTCGGTATTATAGTTAGTATAATTATGTATATTTCAACTAGTTTGTTCGAGAGGATTTTTTTTATTCTCTCCCAATAATGTCACAGGCCATTGAAGTGGAAATTCTAATGGATTAATTTATTATGTGAGACGAGTCAACATTTTTAGTTGTTAAATACAGCTGTCAATTATAATTGTTGTTCGCCCATTGGAACAGAATTGAAGTTGAACATGATTTTATAGCCTTGTTTTTGTTGAAAGAAATCTATTTTCAGTAAATGAAACCGATTCGTAAAATTTTGCTAGCGAGTTGACTGTGATATCATATTAGCACCTCTAGTATTGTATATAATTTTGTTTCGTCTTTCACATTGAACGGAATTGAACCATAAATTTTTATATCATTGTTTTGTTGAAAGAAATCCTATTTTCGATAAATGAAACCAATTCGCGAATATTTTTGCTGGCAAGTTGACTGTATATTATGTTAGCACACCTCTTGTATTTTATATATATTGTTTATGTCTTTTATCAATTATGGCATACATTTAAATGATTATCAGAAGGGTGGTCTCCAGTTACGATATGCTGACATTATACCTGGAGAAGGCTCGGTTTTCTTAACCAGAGTGAGGTGTTCAGGCACCGCCCTCTGGCCATCCCTAGCTGCTTCTTCTCCTCTGTCTCTATTCTATGTGCTTCCTTTTATACACTTCTACCTTTCTCGAAGTTCCTGTCTGCCTAGGTTTGTGGAGCTCAGTTAGGTCTGATAGGGTAAGGCACTGCCTGCCCGGAAGAGGCCGAGACATCACTGGTGTCGATATGGGCCGTTCTATACCCTTTGTTGACGGGAACGGCGTAACCACGGCAGCGTCACTTCGATTTCTCTTCCTGTCCCCTCTTGTTCTTACAAACTTCTTTTATAGAGTCTTGAATTCGTTTAGGAATGGCTAGGGAATTCAATCTAAACTAGTAGAGAAGGTAAACTCAAGAAACCGGGGCCCCTTTTTCACCAGCCTCATGCCTTTGCATTTTCCGCTTGGATGCATGAACTCTAGGGGTCAGAGAGTGTCAACATGACAGCTCGCGCGGTGTTGCACTTTTAAAATTTATTTCAGCGAAGGGCAAGACTATCTTTCTTGTTGTATTTCACTTGGTCATCTTTATTATGGTCTAGTATCGCTTATATGTTGAAAAGTCCTGCGGCGATGTACTAATTTGCGCGTCGGCAGCAGGCTAAGAATTCTGGAAGTTGTAGTCAGAGGGTCTGCAGTAGTCTGCTGAAGTTGATGGTTCGTGCAGTGCATGCAACTGCGGCGACCACGATGTCTGCAAGGCAGCTGCTCAGCATCCAGGCTGCTTCTATTTAGATGATGCCACAGCCTGCCGCCATTGCGGGAAAGCCCTAGAAAACAAGGTTGGATGTAACATTGGGTGTTCCAGCTTCATCCTGGGGTGGGTGACCACGCCCATTCGGCGTCTTCAAATTAGTTGGGTCGATCAACGAAAGTAGACAAAGACTGAAAGTAGTACATGAATGTACTCACTTTACTTGACAAACAAGAAATCTGACAGCACAGAGCGACGCATGCCCTGGTGGACAGAGAATTGACAGATTAGGTATCGAATATTGCAGCCCTGCCAGGAAACCAGAATATGAAGAGTTATGCGACAGCGTATAAGTAGAACAACATTACACTGTCTTCTGGTCAGGTCATCAGCCCGAGGGACCAAGTGAGGCTGGAGTAGCTTTCGCAATCTCCAACAAGCTTCTAAAAAATCTACACTGTCAGTCCAAACCAATATCTCCTAGGCTAATTCAACTCTGTGTGTAAACTTAGATAAGAGGCAGCATAATACCATAGTCTGTGCCTATGCTCCTACCATGACTAATAGTGACGACATGAAAGAACAGTTCTACAGCCATCTTGCTGAAACCATGAGGTCCATCGAGAAATCAGACAAGATTCTTTTTCTAGGTGACTTCAATGCCCGTGTTGGCAGTGATCAAGCTGCATGGGGAAATGCTTTAGGCAAATTTGGCCGAGGAAAGATGAACAGCAATGGTGAACTACTGCTGTCATTTTGTATAGAATTTGACCTTGCTGTGACAAATACAGTCTTCAACAACCCGGACAAGTGGTTCTACTCATGGTCCCATCCCCGTTCAAATCGCTGGCATCTGTTAGACTATGTACTCACGCGCTGACAGGATGTCCGTGATGTTTGCAGCACAAGGGCTATGAGGGGTGCTGATTGTGATACAGACCATGTATTGATATGATCCAAGCTGAAATTACAACTTGCTCCCCCACGGCGGAAGACTGCAGCAAAACAACGTGCGCAAATAAATGTATCAGCCCTGCGAAACCTAGAAATCTCAAGTGAATTGGCAAGAAAGATGGATGATATCCTTGAGGCCTTGCCAGAGAATAACACGACTGATGAACTTTAGGAGGATTTCAAGACCAAGGTGTACGGAACTGCGTCAGAGGTTCTTGGCCGACCTAAACGCAAAAAATGCTGATTGGTTTAATGAGAATGGCATTAACATCCAAATTCTTCTTAAAAACAGGAGGAAACTGTATCTCGGGACACTTAAGGGTAGATGTACCCGTTCATCAAAACTTCAGTACCAGACCTCAAAAGCTGTGCTACAGAGGGATCTCAGGGACATAGAGAACCAATCATGGCTTGACAAGGCACATGAAATTCAACAGCTGAATGATGCAAAGGACAGCAAAAATCTTTTTGCTGCTCTGAAGAAAGTCTATAATTTACGCACATATAATTTACATCTTTGAGCACATACTTCCACGTAAACAGAACACTTCTCTGGGATGCGCTAACTGAATGCAAGAAACCAAACAGCAAGATCATTTCTGCATGGACAATGGACGGTAGGGTCTTGGTGTCAGTTCGAACATCAAATGGAGGAACCATGCGTAAACAAATTCATCGCAAAACTGATCTTCAAAAACTGTAAAACCTCAAACTCTGTAAATGTAACATTGAAATACTGTCATATGAATATATTTATTTTGTGTAATTAGTCTTACCATATGGAATATATTATAACGTACAAGCTCAAGTATATCAATAATTCTCCAGGTGTGTCAATATTTACTCTCTGTGGATCATATTCTTCATAAATTAGGTGTAATTTGTACGATTTTATATTTGTCTTTATGTGTATTTTTGTGTAGTAAGTTTTTTTGTGTTTGATGTCTTGCCACAATTTGTTCATTGATTATCTCAAGAATAATGTTTCAAATGTACTAAAAGATTATTTATCTCCAGCAGATTCAGAATGTGATATTAATCACAGACAATCATACTTTACTCCTGAGGATTTTAATTCATTTTTGTCTAGTAATTATTCACAATCTAAACTCCAACATAATTTTTCATGCATTCATTTATATGCCAGGAGTCTATGTTGTAATTTTGATGCAGTTTCTTTATTTTTGAATTCTATAATTATACAACCCTCAATTATTGGTGTAACGGAGACGTGGCTAAATGACAATTCCCCCATGTGCAATTTAGACAAATATACTTTTGTGTGCAATAACAGAACATATGGACGTGGGGGTGGAGTAGGCATTTTTATTCGTGATGATGTTGTTTTTAAACGCCGGCTAGATTTAGATGTAAATACCAATTTTATGGAAAGTTTATTTATTGAAATTGAACATTATAATACACCTTATTTTAGCAGTTATATATAGACCACCTAACAATATGACTGAGGACTTTTATTGTCAAATAAGCAATGTATTTAATGTTGTGAATAATGAAAAGAAAAACGTTTATTTACTAGGTGATTTTAATATTGATTTATTAAAGATGGGGAAATTGCAATATGTAAATGATTTTATAAATCTTATGCTTAATGCTATGTTTCCTTTGGTTCAGTATCCAACTCGAGTTACAGATCACTCTGCTTCATTATTAGATAATATTATAACAAATAATACATGTTTTATTGATTCTGGAGTTATAATAACAGACATTAGTGATCATCTTCCTGTATTTTGTGTTTGTGAGAATATGACAAGTATACAAAAATCCAATGTTGCCAAAACAAGTCAAAGACGTGACATAAGTGATGCAAATATTTATAAATTTATACATGTACTTGAACAAACACAGTGGTCTTTATGTGAAAATGATGCTAATAGATCGTATGATGAATTTTTATCAAATTTTGTATATAATTATAATATATGTTTTCCTTTTAAAAGTATTTCATTTGTAAATAGACGTAAAGGTAAGCCATGGTTTAATAGAGAAATTCGGAAAATGTGCAATAAAAAATTACGTTTATATAAACTGCATTTTCCACTTTCTACCAAAGCTGCTTTCATGCTCTCTGATATACATACTGGCAGTTTACGCAGGTATGCTGCCCTATATTCCTCCTTTCCTATGATGGTGAAAGTGTCCCAGTCAATTGCCTCGGGGTCTTTTTTGATGAAGACATTTGAGCTCTTCTTGCTGTTCTCTCCTCGGATTGTTGTCTCCATTCCGGCTAGGCTGATATCATCCAGCACTTTCTTGTACTCCAGGCTACGGACACTGCGCATTGCTCTCCCGCAGGTACTCTGGAACGATCGGAGAGTTATCACTGGTCCGGGCGTCTTAAGAACAGCCGGAAAATTCGGAAAATTTGCAATAAAAAATTACGTTTATATAAACTGTATTTAAAGAATCCTACCGACTACAGAAAGCGTATACAAGGAGTGCCGTAATAAAGTAACTAATATGATAAAACAATCCAAAAAAAGAGTATTATAAAACACAATTTGAAAATACCAACGGCAATATGAAAAAAAAACCTGGGATATAATAAATACAGCTTTGGGTAAACACAACAAAAAGGCAGATTTGAAATATATTCTGTGCAATGATTCAATAATTAATGATACTAACGAAATTTGTGAAGCTTTTAATTATTACTTTGTAAATATTGGTCAATCTCTGCATTCTACTTTTAAACAATGTGATAACACCAATTTTAATGATTTTATTTCTTACAATGCAAAAACTGCCTATTTTAAACCAATTACAAATGCTGAAATGAAATAGTTAAAAATTTTAAAAACAACACTAGTTCCGGATACGATGATGTGAATATAAGGGTTGTAAAGAAAGTAATTTATGTAATTAGTGGTCATTTATGTGCAATATTTAATCAAGCTATTGAGCAAGGTGTATTTCCTGATGATATGAAAATTGCACGTGTCACCCCGGTTTTTTAAAAATGGTTCACCTGAACTTTTATTTAATTATCGCCCAATTTCAGTCTTGCCCGTTTTCTCCAAAATATTTGAAAAATGTATTTATTCTAGACTTTCAAGCTTTATATCTATGTGCAATATAATTCATAACAACCAATACGGTTTTAGACCTGGGCACTCCACATCCACGGCATTAACAGATTTTATTTATAAAGTTGTTAAAGCGTTGGATGATGGAGAGTTTACACTTGGTTTATTCATTGATTTTAGTAAGGCATTTGATACGCTTGATCACAAAATTTTATTATGTAAATTAGAAAAATATGGCATTCGTGGGACTATTTTAAATTTGTTTCGTAGTTATTTGTGCAATCGTAAGCAATTTGTAATAATTGATAATATTAAATCGCAATACGAATACGTAAGATGTGGAGTGCCCCAAGGTTCAATTTTAGGTCCGCTTTTATTTCTTCTTTATGTTAATGACATTTTTAATGTTTCCAAAAAATTGAAATGTATTTTATTTTCTGATGACACCAGCATTTTTATCTCTCACAAAAACATTCACACTTTGTATGACTTATTTAATTTTGAGAAAACAAACTATATGATATTTACAAATAGAATATACAATAGGGATGCAATAAAAATTAATATTAGTGACTCAATGATACAGTAAGTTTCATCACTTAAATTTTTAGGGGTTATTATAGACGATAAACTCAAGTGGATGGATCATATCAACTTAGTATGTAATAAATTATCGAAGAATATCTACCAAAGCTGCTTTCATGCTCTCTGATATACATACTGGCAGTTTACGCAGGTATGCTGTCCTGTATTCCTCCTTTCCTATGATGGTGAAAGTGTCCCAGTCAATTTCCTCGGGGTCTTTTTTGATGAAGACATTTGAGCTCTTCTTGCTGTTCTCTCCTCGGATTGTCGTCTCCATTCCGGCTAGGCTGATATCATCCAGCGCTTTCTTGTACTCCAGGCTACGGACACTGCGCATTGCTCTCCCGCAGGTACTCTGGAACGATCGGAGAGTTATCACTGGTCCGGGCGTCTTAAGAACAGCCGCCGCTACTTGAGTTGAAAAA